>PVKA01050244.1:0-12826 GCA_004027165.1 Ctenomys sociabilis | reverse complement strand
GTAGTACTAGAAGCCGACATAATATCCTGTCCAACCACCATTAGTGAAGATCTTGCCTCTCATAGAATTATGTAGAAGCACAGCGTTATCTATCCCAACTGTACTGTCTGTACACACACATCATGATTTATTCTTTCTACACCCCTTCCTTTGTCTACACCTGTCAAAGGTGGGCACTCCATTGACATTCAACTAACTTAGATGCTTGAACTTGACACCATAATCCAACACAGTCTAGCATTCTACAACAATAGTGAGTTATTCAAAGAAATTGTCGACCACAGCCATTACAGCTCAGCTTAATATTATGGCCCCACGATGTACACTTCATTTTTATACTTTTCTGCTGGATGGTTAAGACCTAGATAGATCAAGACTTATATACCAACACATGGACTTTATATTTTCTGTGGTCAGTGATGTCCTCTCAGGGTTTATCTTGTAGTCCTGTACATTATTCTGTAGTTCCTTTGTCTGTGTCATCCATAGTCTTTATTAAATGCCATAAGATGGTTATTTTTTCTGTTTTTTATTGTTGAGAAGTTTGCATTTAAGTATTTCCTAGTTAGGAGTGACAACCTAAGTCTAGCTTATCTGACCTACATATTGCTTATCAAATGTAGTTTGTCATATTATCAAGCCAAAATAAGTACCCATACTTCCAAGCTTGGTTTTCTCCATCTTTGCTGCTTGGTTGGAACCCAATCCTAAAATTTCTGGCCGTGAGACATTCCCTAACCTTCAGTTGTATTGCTTTCACTCAGTGAGGCAGATTTGAAAATTTCCTTTCACTGAGCATGGGATCTTTCTCCTCGTCAAGGCCATAACGGTTAGTCTCAGCTCTGGGAGTCTTTTTGTAGAGCATCAAAGTTCTGAATGTTTCGTTGTCAACTGCCTAAGGAAATGTTGAGTTTTGCTGCTTAGCATCAGGGCTTAGATGGAGAAACATATCATATGTCACAATATTTTTAAAAACTTTATAAATAATACTAGCAAAACATTAAAGAAGGCATGTTTTATCTATTTATGAAGGAGTTTAATAGAATTGCTGAACAGAAATATGTGATGCTGGTCAGTCTATACTTGCAATTCTCTGGCTCTTTTACAATCATTCTGGTAGCTCCTTTTCTTTCATCTCATGAGTACAGTGTGCAGTTTAATGCTGATATCCATGGTTATGTACACTGAGGGTCTTAATCGCATTCAGAGAGGAGTGAAACACTCAGAAATTAGTCCTGAATGAAAATAAGACCTTTATTTTCTTTTTTATTTTATATTAAACATGACTTGAACATTTTATAAATATTTACAGTTTTTCTTATAAAATTATATGTCAACACATATGTAACAACATTTAATATTTGTAGAAAATTATTATGAGATGGTATGTTGGCTGCATAAGTGCAATTGCTTCCTTTTTCCATTTCATATAGACTCATTTAGCAATTCAAAGTATTTTACACACATGTGTTGTGAGGTAGAGAGAAAATGTATGCAAGAATATAAATTTGCCTTTATGACTTTTTGTTAAAAACTTACCTACTGAAATATTGCTTGGTGAAGAAAAAGTTAAATTTGATGTAACCACTTGCTAAACCAAATTAAATGAATACAGACATGTAAAATACCTAGGTCTTGACTATAAACACATTCAAGAATACTATAATTCTACATATATCCTTTCAGCTTCTTAAAAATAATAAATATTTGAGATGTTCCTCCAGATTAATATTTTAGCCTTTGTAGTCTATCTCGTTTGAGACTCAGAAGGGAGACAGTTTAATCTCATAGCAATGGGACATGATGACAAAGAGGGCATGTGTGGGCTGAAATGAAATTATTAGTACAGACTTTCCTGTGCTCTCAGCTAATGTTGTTTTGGATAGATGGTGTGAAACCAGATGATTGCATTTAGAAAATGTTGCAAGTATAAAGAAAATCTGAAAGCTAAGACTCAGCTAAAGACAATTTCTCATTAAAAAGCTATGTTTCAATGATTTAAGTAGGAAAGCTAAACATCAGTGATTTTGCTTCTGCTTGAGTTTTATATATGAAGTGGATAACAATGGAAGAATAGATTACTCATAGAATCCTTATTGTATTCCCTACTTGGGAGCTCTAGGATAATTTTGCATACTCTTGGTATCAAGTTCAACTTCAACAGCATGCAAGTTGTTGACATGCCAGTGGTGTACATCTTTCCAGGAATTCTCTGCAGATATACCTTTTCCTGAGCTTGATTGAATATTAGCCTTTGCCAATATCTAGGGTGAACAACTGCTTTTTTCTTTTCTTTTTCCAGTTGTGTATAGCTTGATAGCTCTCAATCCCTGACCTCCACCCTCTCGGCGCTGATCAATGTCTGCATTCCTTAAAGGTCAGGGCTTCTGCAGACTGCCTGGATTAAGGTCTTGATGTCAGAGCCTGTTATCTGCTGCGGAGGCCCTAATGTCATTACCAAGAAAATGAAAGGAGCTTCCAAAACAACCTTCAGATCAATGTTAACGTTATAACTTCCAACAGCTGTTGCTCAGCTTCTTTATTTGTTAAGACCTCCTCCTGTGTGGAACTTTCTTGACTCCAGTTTAATTCTGTCAATTCAACAAAGATGTTTTGAACAGCTGTTCTATTCATAGAAGTGGGCAAAGTCTGAGGAAAATAAAATGCATAGGATGGGAGGGTCTTTTCCTCAAGCTAATATGCATTCAAGTATTGAAATCACAAAGCCTTTACAAGGCTATTTGTAGCTGATATTATTTTGATAATAAAATATAAATTTGAGACGTAGCTCAGTGTTAGAACACTTTTGAAGATACACAGTCTCTAGGTTTGATTGCCAAGACTAGTACATAAATTTTCAGTGTAACCAGAAGAGTTATACAGATGCTGGTGCTGCTGTGGAGGAAAAGTTACAAAAAAGCGGGCAATAGAGAAAATGTCTTTTGCAGGGAATAGTATCTTTGCCCCACAGGATTTCTACTTCTTGAGCTCATGATGCAAGATAGAACATCTTTAGTTCGTTGCATTTCTCGCTCCTCCTTCTGAAGGCTTAGCACTGTAATCACATGGGAAATCTATGGAACAACACTTTTTTGCATGGGTGATTCTATTTCTTTGGGCATAAAGAAAAGGAAAAATAACAAACACCTCTAATATTTGTTTTATTTATTTTAGAAAATAAAGGGACAATAGAAATCAAGCCTTCTAACAAGCATATGAAGTTCTATACTTGTAGTGCTCTTGCAATGAGAAAAATATAAATATGTAGGGATTTTAGCATTCTGACAATTCTTTTTCCCACTGTCAGAGTTGACAGTTGTAAAATGGGGTCTGCCTGTTCCCTTTTGAGGATCAACCATGTCTTTAGGATCTAGGAACTGAGAGCACTTTTTGAAGGAAATCCAATACCAACTTGGTGGCACATCAGTGAGTCCAAGCTTCGCTGGGGGTGTACATGTCAGCTTAGGCAGGACCAACACCGTGAAACAGTCTGAAGCAGCAGTGTGTAGCTTGCAGTTAGTAAGTATGTGAATCAGCATTGTACTCCAGCACAACTTCTGTTCTGACACTCAGAACGGAAGTTCCATTCTATATCAAAGGCCCTGGAGAGCTTCATCAATGGAAGAAAAGTTGCAGCTCCTCCATCCGGAGACAAAGATCAGCACCATACCTGGCACCAATCCCATGGCACACTTGTCTAGAGTACATACATCATTTCTGGGATATGACTTAAACATTAATACACAACTAGAAACACCACTGCTCTTTTGTTTGTCTGATTAGTTATCCTTTGTCTGGTTGGATGTTTTTGATGTTGTTGGCTTGTTTCTGTTTTTCTTTTTTCTTTTTTGGTGGTACCTGGTATTGAATTCAGGGCCTTGCACTTGCAAGGCAAGGGCTAATTCTACTGCGCTATCTCCCCAATTTTCTTGTTTCTATTTTTTTTCTTTTCCCTTCTATTTTTTCACCTGTTTTGTTTTCTTCTATTCAGTTTACTTTGTCACTTTCCTCAATTACTTCTTCATTTTATGATATTTTTGTCTGAGTAAACATTGACTCTTTTCTTTCTGATTTCACTACAATTTTACTGTGATTTTTTTAATTCATTGTTTCTGGTTTTCCAAAACTTGGGTGATCATCCTTTGCACTCCAGCTTTGCTTATACTGTATTTGACTTTATTTACCTCTCTATCCTGTCCCATCCATGTTAAACTCCCCCACAACCTAAGGCTTGGGAAAATCACTGAACTAAGATGAAAATCATTATATACAATTTTCTAGTATATGTTGGATTCTGTTTTACAACCATAAATTTTTGTTCTATGGTAAAAGCTACCAAGAGTTACCACAGTGTATCAGTAGTTAGGCTGTACTTTATACTATTATTATTGCTAAGCATAATATTTAGGTAGGATGTGACACATGTTAAAATAAGTTTTCTCCCTTGTATAAAAACATTGTGATTATATGTAGTCATACTTATCCCTGTGGTCCAGTACCAAAGGGCTGGTTGCTGAGCTAAGTAGCAACATTTTGTCTTTAACAAATAGGGATTGTAAATTGTTAGGACAAATATAAAGAACCATATATACTAGAAGACATCCCTGAAGAACATACATGTTCTAGAGAAGCCTTGATACTAATGGTAAAGAACACTACCATAAGAAGCTATGAAGTATCAACAAAGACAACAAAATAAAACAAAACAGAAAATTAGAAGACACAGAAGCAAAATACATTCCCAGACCTATAGCTGTACTTTATTCAAGAAAAGCAAGAGAACACAGTGAGATATAGGAAGTCATAAGTTAAGGACAGCAGCTTTATGAAATAACAACAACAGAAGTGAAAAAACAAACAGAAAAGCCTATGGAAAAAATCTCTCAGGTATAAAAAGAAATGATAGGGCCGGCGGTATAGCTCAGCGGACTAAGCGCTTGCTTAGGTAAGCGTAGGAACCAGTGTTCGATCCTTGGTTCCCCTAGCCGCGCCGGCCCCGCCTTCGGGTGCGCTGAGCCGGTGATGCAATCCGGGCGCGGTGGCGCGCGCCTGTCATCCCAGCCCATGGGAGGCAAAAAGCAGGAAGATCACTATGAATGTGGGTTGCATGCATAGTGAGACCCTGCACCAAAAAAAAAAAATAAATAAATAAATAAATAAATAAATAAAAAGAAATGATAATACAAATGAAAGAAATTAGGGAACATTTTTCAAAAGTACAAGTTTAGAACAATGATGGAAATTATAAATGACCAATGTATGAAAGAAATAAAAGGGCCAGCCAGATAGTTCAGCAGACTAAAGCACCTGCTTAGGGAGATGCAGGGACAGGGCTTAAATCCCCAGGTTGCTGTGCCAGCTATGTCCCCAGGGTGTGCTGATATGGAGACTGTGACTAAGACTGGGTATGGTGGTGCATGCCTGTAATCCCCATGCTTGGGAGGCTGAAAATAGGTGGATCACTACAGGTCTGATCTGTGTAGTGAGACCCTGTAGACCCTGTACTAAATACAATTAAAAAATAGAATCCATGAAACAATTTCAAACAGAAATTCAAGAGACAGAAATCTCCACAGAAAGTTACACAATGGACGGAATGAAGATGAGCATAGAATAACAGGTGTAGAACACAGGATTGGTTAATGACCACTAAAAGAAAGATACCTTAATACAACTAGCAAAATCCCATAAAAAATAAATCCAACAGCAGACAAAAAGGAAAAAGGAACCCTTCTCTACTGTTTCTGGGCTTGTAGACTCATAGAAACACTATGGAAATTAGTGTGAAGATTCCTCAAAAACTGGGATTAGAGGTCCAATTCAACCTAGCTATTTGCCTTCTGGGTGATTTTTTTAAGAGTCAAAACATATCACAGCCATATGCATGCTCGCACAATTATAGCAGCACGATGTATTATAATTAAATCATTATAATTAAATCTTGGAAGCAATTCAAATGGCCATCAACAAAGGTGTGCATAAAAAAGATGTGGTATTTGTACATAATAGAGAATTACTCAGCTAAATAAAAGATATGCCTGAGGCTTTTATAGGTAAATGGTTGCAGTTAGAGACTATACTCACAAGTGAAAAAATCAGATATGCTTATGTAAACATCATATTATCTCAGTAGTATTACGAAAACCTGAAAGAGTAAAAAAAAAAATTGACAGGTACAATACATACTGTAAAAAAAGAAACTGTTCAAGGGAAGGAATAGCTGGAATGAGAGAAAGGAAGACAGAAAAGAAAGAAAGAAAGGAAGGAAGGAAGAAAGGAAGGAAGGAAGGAAGGAAGAAGAAAGGAGAGAGAGAGGGAATGAGGAAGTGAGGAGGAATAAAAAAGGAAGAAAAGATGGAGATAAATACATATGTATATAAACAAGATAGTTTGGATAACTGTACTGCTGATCTCTCATGGTCTATTGAAAAAAGCATTTAATATTTTGAGTTTGTTTGACCAAGTTTTCATGCTTATATCTGGTAATCTGAACAATTTATTTGAAGACAGTAAAATGCAATATAACAACTATTATTGAATACATGACATTTCATTTAGTGAAATTCTGTATCTTTTCTAGTTGTTTAAAGTTATTTTTATTCTTTTCAAAAAGTTTTAATAAATAGTTGATTGGGGCGAATGAGAAATCTAAAGTTAGCACAAATCCCATAATAAAAATCTCTTCACAAGAAATAATTTCAGAAAACTTCCCAAATATAGATAAAGAATTTGAAACAAAATAAGTAAAGAATGTAGAATTCTGAACAGCAATGGCCATGATAAATCTATAGCAAGACTTACAAAACTCATGATCCCAGAAATTCATCACAAGAATGGTATATTTAAAGCAGATAAAAAGAAACCAATCAGCTACAAAGGAAAGGCTATCAGAATCAAAGCAGAGTTCTCAACACAAATTCTGAAATCAAGGAAAGCTTGTAGTGAAGTATTTCAAACGCTAAAGGAAAACAGCTTCCAACCCAGAATCATGTGCTCCACAAAACCTTCTTTCACAATTGATGGAGAAGTAAGATATTTCCATGATAAAGAGCCCCTGACCACCAAATCAGGTCTTCAGAAATCTCAGATGGATATACTAGGGAGAGAAAAGGGCCACATTCACAAAAATACCAATAGAAAGAAGACACCAGACAAGGCAGATAATCAGAGAAGAAAGATAGGGAACTAACAATTGAAAAATAATATGAGAAAGATAATCCAATACATGTATGTTATAAGCATCAATATAAATGATCTCAATTCACCATTCAAAAAACACAGACTGGCAGAATGGATTATGAAGCTTGATCCAACAATATGCTGCATTCAAGAAACACATTTCTCTCAATAAGACATTCATAGACTTAAAGTCGAAGGGTAGGGAAAAAAATACTCCATCTTACAGGACCCCAGAAAAAAAAAAAGTGTAGCTGTTCTAATTGCAGAAAATGTGAACTTCGTACCAAAACTGAGTAAGAGAAATCAAAAAGGTCACTACATCCTTGCAAAGGGAGCAATCCAAAAAGAAATAACAATTGTAAATACATAAACAACTATATATATATATGTATATATATATATATATATATATATGTATATATATGCTATATAAAACAAAAGAAATAAGAAAAAGTAAATAAATGTTAACATAATTGTAATAGGGGACCTTCATACCCCAACTCAAAATTAGATAGTTCAACTAAGCAAAAAAAATTTAAGAAATCATAAATCAAACAAACATATGAATAAAGGGACTTATTAGGTATTTACAAAGTATTCCACATGACATCAGAATACACATTCCTCTCAGATATCTATGGGAAATTCTCCAAAATATTAGCCCATAGAACATGCTAAAGTAGGGCCTTGGAGATGGCTTAGTATAATAAGTCCTTGTCTGGCAAGTGCAATGGCCTGAATTCAATACCCAGTTCTGAAAAAAAAAAAAAAAATTAAAAAAGAAAGAAAAAAGCTATAGTAAATACAGAAGAACTAAAATTACCCCGTGCAAATTATCTGACCATGGTGCTGTGAAATTAAAAAATCAATATCAAAAGAAAGTACAAATCTCTACAAAAACATAAAAATTAAACAATGCCCTCCTTTATAACCAATGTGTCACAGAGGAAATTAAAGAAGAAATCAAACAATGTCTATAATTAAATGAAACTGCCAGTGCAACAAACTGGAACTTATGGAATGTGATGAAAGCAGTCCTATGAGTAAAATTTATACTGGTGAATTCACAGATCAGGAAAACCATGACTTCAAATAAACAATATAATGTTGAACTTCAGACTCTGAGAACAAGAAGAACAAATCAAACTGAAAGCTCATACAAGAGAGGAAATTATAATGATCAGAGTGGAAATTAATGCATTTGGGACTTAAAAATACAAAGTATTAATGTATTGAAGAGTTATTTATTTTAAAGAATAAATAAAATCAATAAAACCCAAGCCTAAATTATCAAAAGGAGGAAAGAAAAAAATTTAATTCAGTCAATTAGGAAGAAAAAGCATGACATCATTATGGATCCTATGGAAATCCAGAAGATCATAAATACAAACTTCAAGAATGTATATTCTAACAAGATGGAAAACATGGAACAGAGGGACAGAGTTCTAGACATACTTGAATTGCTAAAACTGAATTAAGATTTAGAAATTCCAATATGATTCAATACAGTGAAAATATAAGTAAAAACTTAACAATCATGAAAAGGCCATGTCCTGCCATTATGAATTCACTGTAGAGTTTTATAGAAAATTTGAGAGGCTTTAAAACCAATAATAGTAGAATGCAAATGGAACTGAAAGGGAAGTAATACTTCCAAAATCATTCCTGGTAGCAAAGAGAAGAATCTAACTGTTATGATTTGTGCCTGAATGTACCCCCCAAGCCTCAAGTAGTCATAATTGTGAGCTCTTTGGAAGTATCTGAAGGTATATTTTCTGATAGTTTCAGAGTCTAGTGCTGGGATTAGGGGTGTGAGTGGCGCACTCACCTTAGGGAGAATAGCCTGCATACAGTGTAAGGGTGGAGAGGACGCTTGACTTCCCCTTTTTGTTCTTGTTTCATTTTTTGTATCTTCTGTCACCTTGAATGGTTGCCCCTCAACCATGACACCGGGCCTTGGAGCTAACTGGTTACAGACTGAAATCTCCACAAACTGTGAGCTAAATAAAACCTTCCTCCATTTGTTTTAGGCATCAGATATTTTTTTTCTCAACAGTAAGAGAAAATTAACTAAAACATCAACCAAAAAATAAAACTACATACTAATTTCCCTAATGAACATGGATGAAAAATGGATTCAGTAAGATACTGGCAAATAGAATGCAGCATATTAAAACATGTTAACAGAGCTAAAGACAATAATTGCATGACCATCTCTCTTTTTTTTTTTTTTTTTTTTTTTTGTCTTTTTGAGACAGGGTCTCACTATGCAGTTCAGGCTGGCCTCAAGCTCACTTTGTAGCTCAGGCTGGTCTCGAACTCACAACAATCCTCCTGCCTCAGCCTCCCGAGTGCTGGGATTACAGGCATGCGCCACCATGCCCGGCACACCATCTCTTTTTTTAAAATAATTTTATTGAGAAACAAAGAGTAATGAGACAGTTTCAAAACCAATTAATAGGAAGTTTGAATAATTAATAAATTGCATATTGTTGTCTTAGAGGTCATTCATTGTACAAGATGCACACATGATCCTGTCCACAAACACTTTAAGAACTAATCTTTCTATTCATTTAATTAAGAGAATGTAGGTGTATATGTATCCTAACTATTATGAATATATACAGATACAAAATGGTCGTTTATTTGTATCCCAATCTTGGTTTAGTTTTGTGAGAGAAGGGTATCCAATTGTCATTTATATATTGTAGGTACGTGAATTGAGCAAAATGTTACAATATAGTCCAGTAGTCCATATTCTTATTGCAGTGGGTTTTCCATAAGACTGTCAGTGTTAGGAGTTGTTGATTTAAGTGTTTTGCAGTTCAGCATATTAATATGGCTTTACTTTTTATACTTTGTTTTTATACTTTTCTGCTGGATGGTTAATACCAAGATAAAACAAGACCTACATAACAAGAAATGTAACTTTTGTATCTGATAATTTGAGTCAAGTGCCCTCAGGGTTTATCTTATAACGCTGTACCTCACTTTGTAGATCATTTGTCAGTGTCAGCCATGTGGATGAGTCACAGCCATTGCTTGACAAGTTTGCTCTCTATAAAAGTCTGAGAGAAAGTTTTCTTTCCATGTGACTCTCCTTAGGCATACTCTACATCATCGATCACTTTCCTTTGTGGCTCCAAAATCTCCTTGATCAGAAAATTTGGGACAAAACTGAGTTACATGATGTAACAATACAGGTTATCCAGTGTCCTGAGTCTTCACTGACCTTTGAAGGCTAGGGTTAAAATCTTGGCTGTCCTTGCAGCCTTTCTTTTTCTCTAGTTTTTGAAAAGATGTGTTTATTTATTTTTTTGCAGAACAAGGGGTTGAATTCAGGCCTTTGAGTTTGCTAGGCGAATGCTTATTCTACTGAGCTATCTCCTTGGCATGACCATCTCAATAGATGAAGAAAAAGCTTTTATCAAATTCCAATACACATTCATGAAAAAATCTACAGGAAATTGGAAGGGATGATCTTTATTTCAATCTGATAAAAGCTATTTATGAACAAACAGCAACAAAATTAATATTCAGAAACCAAAAGAAGCCACTGTAAACTTAGGAGCAAGGCAAAGATGTCCACCATCTCTACTCATTTTTAATATAGTTCTGGAAGAATTAGCCAGAGCAATTTGAGAAGAGAGGGAAATGATAGGAATGACAGAAAAGGAAGAAGCTAAATCACCACTATGTACAGATGTTATAATACTTTATGTAGAAGGCCCCCAAAATTCTAACAACAGACTTATAGATTTAATAAGCAAATTCAATAATGTATGTCAATAGCATTCTTGTGCAAACTCACTGGGAGAAAAGTAGGGAAACCACATCTTTCACACAGCATGCAATGGCAAGGGAAGGGGTACTACAATTTCTGAATTGAACTTATACTATAAACTATCATGATAAAAACAGCATGGAATTGGCAAAAGAAGATTTGAGGATCAGTGGAACTAATCTGAAGATACAAAACCTACTCCAGAGATGTCCCCAGTCACCTTATCTTTGTCAAAGTATCCACGTATGTGCACCAGAAGAAAACACCTTAAAAGTATCTTTAATAAATGGTGCTGGAAAAACTGACTTTTCAAATCCTGAAGAACAAAACTAGATTCATGTCTATCACCATGTAATAAACTAAAATCTAAATGAATCAAAGACCTAAATATTGAAACAAAACTAATAAATTAACTGGGCAAGAGAATAGACAGAACTCTTGAAGACATAGGTGTATGCAAAAATTTCATGAACATAACATTAATTGTACAGGACATAACAGAAAGAATTAATATCACGTGTCTCATCCTAGTAAAAATAAAAAGTTTTACAGAACAAACAAAATCACCAAAGAGTGAAAAGACAAACTAAAGATGGGGAAAAATCTTAAAACTATTGCCTTTCAGACAAATCTTGAACATACCAAGAAGTAAAAAAAAATCAAACCCCCAAATTTTAAAGATATAGTCTAATTTTTTCCCCAAAATTTTAAAGAAATCAGCCACTAACAAATACTGGAGGGAATTTAAGGAAAAAAAAAACACCCTCCACTTTAGTGGGATTTTCCCCCAGTGTAACACTGTGAAAATCAGTATAGACATTCCTTAAAAAATTAGGATTTGAGGTTCCATTTGATCCAGTTATTCTTCTTCTGGGTGGCTTCTCAGAAGAATTAAAAAAAATCATACCACAGCAATATATACACATCAATTTTAACACAGTTTGCAATAGCTAAATTCTAGAAACAACTCAAAGGCCCGTTAACTAAGAAATGGATAAAGATGTGACTTTCTAATATAGTGAAGTACTATTCTGCTATCAGGAAGAATAAACTTGAGTCACTTCTAAATAAATGGATTCAACTTGAGGGAGTACTCATAAGTGAAATAAAGCAGACTCATGTGTAAATGTATTGTCTCCCTAGTGTAAGGACTCAAAAGAAGAAATAAAAACTGAAAGGTATAATAAACACAGTTAAATTGAAGTAACAGAATTTAAGGGTTAAGCAGTGAAGAGAGAGAAAGGAGAAAAGATAGGATATAGGGTAGGGGCAAAACCACACATATATATGCACAAGATGGCTAAGGCAATTGTCCTAAGAATTTCCATCAGTTTTTTGAAAATAGCAGTTAATGGGGAGAATTTTCACCTTGACTAGCTCTCTATGCTGATATATGGGAACTAAGCAACTGCATTGAGAACAGCAATGTATAATATTAAACCATGCTTAAAATGCCTGTCATCTTGGTCTTCTAAGTGTATTCTATGTCTAATGTCATATTAATTATTATTATACTCTCTTTAAAGTATTTTTTTCAAAAAAAGGACTATACTCAAGTGAAATAAATGGTATTTACATGTATAAACATTACATTGTCTCTCTCATATGAGAAACTAAAAGAGTAAATAAGGATGAAAATTTACAATAGGTACTGCAAAATGACAAGAAATTGTTTGAAAGGAAAGAAGAACTAGAGTGGAGGAAGGAAGAAAGGAAGGAAGGGAAAACTGATTTGAAGAAGAAAGTATAAAATGGAAAAAAAGCTTTGTAGGTGAGTGGGGGAAGATGGATCAAAAGGAGGAGAATGGATTGGGAATAAAAGAAGAATAAAAATATATCATGTCTGGGCATGATGACACACAC
>PVKA01050243.1:0-12823 GCA_004027165.1 Ctenomys sociabilis | reverse complement strand
TTGAATCTTTGATATAATTCAGCTACATAAAAACCTGTAAATATAATATCATGTATGCACCTTGTACAATACCAAAACGTTATGAAAACAGTTTGCAATGTATTATTTCATCGACTCTGTATGGTTATGGTGTTTTGAAACTGTCTGATTGACATTTGTATTTCAATAAAATAAAAATAAATGGAAAAAAAAATAAAAATAAAAATAAATAAATAAATAAATAAAAAGAAGTATATGTGCTCACAGTGTTGCAGGTGACGTTTTGATATGTTTACACAGTCACCAGAATTAAGTTAATGGTCAGATTTATCCAGGAGCTATCCATATTGTTGTCTTATCTCCCAGTCACAATAGCTAGGTTTCCATGTGGATCCTGACTCACCTTCTTGGGTTGCACTTCTGACAGCAGTTTAAGTTTTGGAACATTTGAGTTATTGCCATGATTGTTGACTTATCTCATACACTGGCTGAGGACATGGAAAGGGTTTTCATAAACACAGCTTTCAGAAACTAGACATCCATGAAGAAAGATGTGGTAGAGTAGAAGGCTCTCCCTGTAGTTGTCATGCCCTCACTGCCTTAGGATCCTTGCATGGAAGAGGAACATTTTTCACTCCCAAGATTCACTAATTGGACTGTGATTCAGCTTCAGCCCAGTTTTGATCTTTCATTTGCCTGCCTCTTCTCAGTGGGAGAGGGAACATAAGGCCCCCTGGGAAACAGAGTGCTTCCTTGGCTGTTTGGTATTGGGAACTCTCCCAGTCAATTCCCTGTGTAGTTGGTGTTGAGCTCATGAGATATTATCCAAGAGATAGGCAACTCTTAAATGAATCCATACAAGATACAAGATTGGATGGTGTGTAGAGAGGAATGCCTGCCTGGGTCAACATTATTGGTAGGTCAGGTATTGGAAACCCTTGTCTAGTATGTCTTTCCATGAAGAATATGAACCACTTGTGATGTGATTTTCCTCCAGTTTTGATATCCAACATGTTTCTCTGCTTTTAACTGCATGTCACAGCTTGCATTTCTCACCTGCATTATTTCTAGGATTTATAGCTTGATAAACAAGGAAGAAGAAATGGGTCAATAGCACTTTGTCTGGCCTGGATATCATAACTGGACTGATTTCTAATCTTTTATAATACAATACACTAATTGTTGGTTGCAAAAGTATTTATCAAAGTTCTTTCTTTCTTTCTTCATTCATCCATCCTTTTATCCATTCATTCATACTTTTAATGTATCTGGTACAAGGTCTCACTATACATTTCAGACTCATAGTAATCTTCCTGTTTTTAGCCCCCCAGCCCCAAGATTACAAGCATGCACCATCATGCCCATACAGGTGGCTAGCATAGCATACCCAGGACAGGGATGGTGCAGCATGTGGTCCTGCTATGCTTGCCTAAGCAGGTTCTTAGATATCTATCTTATCTATATACATAGATTGATAGATAGATATAGTTATATATGCATATATATGCATGGTTTGTAATGTTAAAGCCATATTTTATGTATTTTTCTATTTGTGTCTAGCATTAAACCCACCATCTTCAACAAACATATATAGAAACAAAGTTTTATCACATTTTTCACAATAACGAGAACTGTAACTATGATCTAAGTTGAGCTTGGATGCACTCCTCAGATGGACCCTGTCATGGCCTCCACTTGTCCTTCCAGAATAGGTGTTGACTCTATTGCACTGTGATCCTATTTCTCTTCATTTTGTCCCTTGATAAGAAGCTAAAACCAATAAAAGCAGAGGAAACCATAGTTCACTTCTTTATTTTCAAAAAATGTACATTCACTCAAGCCACATTCACCCCATAGATGTGTGCCAAATGCTACCCAGCCAGAGAATGGGATACTACTGTGCAGCTGGGCAACTCCATCTGTACCTGCCTGTGGCTGCATAAGGCCACACACCTCTGGGATGGGTGTGAATGATTGAACTGGACAAATTTCTACTTGAGAAATGAGAGGAGGCTAAATTTTTATGGTCTAGTAAAGGGCTAATAATTGTTTTTAATTTATTTTGCTTTTTAAAGTGCCTTAAATTTTTGTTGTGCTGTGGATCAAACACAGGACTTGGACTATGCTACACAAGAATTCCACCACTGAGCTACACCTCCAGCCCTAATGCAAGGCTTTGTACATGAATGAAGAGACATGTGATTTCTTCCTCTTTATGATGCATTCTACAAAGACAGGTTTGACAGCGACATGGTTCGGGCTGAACCTAAAGGAGCCAAGGGTGCTAGGGAAGCAGGAGAGTGTGAGCATATGCATGCAGACAGAACTCCCTTTATCCCACAGGCAATCACTGAGAATCTGAAAGTGCTGCAAAATAAACAGAGTTGTGTTTTGGTGACAAGAAAATTAAGAAGCAATGACTACACACTATATATGACTTGATTTTGATAAATTCATCTTAGTGACCAACAAAGGAATAACGGCTAGATTTATCAGAGAAAGAAGAAAAGAATTTTCTGAGCAAGCTGCCTGTGGAGTACCACTTCAGAAGGCCATGACAACATCAGCCTCATCTCCTTAGTGTCTTCTTTGCTGGAGCTATCCTCTGCGTCCACCCAGAAGGAGTCATGATGTTTACATTGGCCCATGATAGATGGCATGCCTTCAACTTCAAAGCAAGAGTCAGTCAAAGAACCAACAAAACCCAACAGCAAATGAATTCACATGTGCCATGCATTCAACGTCCATTCACTTGAAGTCCTAACCACTACTGTAATGATGTTAGAGGCTTCAACCTCTGAGAGATGATTAGCTTATAGAGTGGAGCCTCATGTGAGTTAATTCTCCTATGAAAGGACTCCACAGTGCTCTCTGGTCCTCTTTTTGTCATATGAGGTTACTTCGAGAAGATAGTATTGTGTGCCTGGAAAGAGCGTCTGAACCTAATCATGCTGATTCCCTAACCTTGGTATTCCACCAACAAGAGCTATATTTGGCAATATTTGTTTCTAAAAGCTGCATAGTGTCTAATGCTGTGTCACAGTAGCCTAGAATTCAAGTAACACCTTCCATCTCTTTGGCAGCAGGCAGTTTCACCTCAAGAATCTCTTAGATGTATGAATCAAAGACAGCAGAGAAACGGAATGGGAGGAAACTCAGTGTTGAATGACAACTTATGCAATGGCTTCTCAAGTAGAATAACCTATTCCATATTTTTACATGAGCAAGATATGGACACTGCCATGTTACACCACTGCCATCCCACTGCCTATCCCACAGCTACTTCCCTTGAGGGGAGTTTAGTGTTTGCCTAAACTAAAAGGCCACCTAAATTTGATGTCCATGTTTTATTGGTTTTTGTTTCTTTTTTTCATTTACATATTTGGTACAGGGTCTCCTTACACAGCTCAGACTTGGAGTGATCCTTCTGTTTTCAGCCTCCCCAGTGCACAGATTACAGGAGTGCACCACCACACCCGGACTCTATCCCTGGCTCAGTACGCCATGGTTGTCTGGCCATCATGGCATTCCAGACTGGGGAATCGAACCCTGGTCCCTGCCAAAGCAGGCGCTTAGTCTCCTGAACTATCCCACTGGTCCTAAATGCCATGTTTTAATACTCTTCACTATCTCCACTTCTGACAAATCCAACTTTTGTTTTCTTGGTAATTTTCTAATTAACGTCCATTTCTAAATACAATACATTCCTTGATATTTTTTCATGGACTGTACATATTACTCATCAATATTATGGTGGAAACTTGAGATTTAGCACACCAATGGTATAACAACTATTCCATCTTCCTCTGTACTCCCATCCACATTAATGTATCATAATTTCCTATGAATTCAATGTTGAGTATTTTGCGTTTGGTGAGATATGGAAGTTGTTAGGATGCACTGTAATGTTAGGTTAAAGCCAAAGACCTGATGGATTCCCAATTTAAAGCCTAGGGAATGTTGTCTATCCAGCATGGGTTGAGAAGCGGAAAATTTATTTTTTACAATAGTTCATAGTCCTGAACTGTGACAAAAAAAAAAAAAAAAAAAAAAAAAAAAAAAAAAAAAAAACCTCTTAAAGCCATAGAGGAGAGAAATTAGAAATGTACAGTTTTCACTACTTCATTTTGAAATATGTGCATTTAATTACTCCTGCTTTCAAATAATGTGTTATTTCTCCTAGCTACCAAATCTGGAGTAGGTGCTGTTATATGGCCAGGATGGACATGAGACATGGAATTTCCCATGGAATACAGTAACAGCTCCAACTTAGCATATAGATATGTTGAACAAGCCTCACTGCTTAAATAAATATACTCCTCTGATGATGATCTCTCTCTCTCTCTCTGTCTCTCTCTCTCTCTGTCTTGCACAACTTCTCATTTTATCTGAAGTTATTAGTGAGCTCTACTCATGTTGCTATGTCAACACCAATAATTCTTTATTGACTACTAAAGAACCCTAAATCCCATTTCCATGCAGGTAAATACTCTCAGGTATCATTAACGTGCACATCTGACCATTGACTCAGCTGCCTTTATCCAGACTGGATAACTTTGCTCCGCTCCAAAAAGCCCTGATACTTTGCCTGACCCTGACTTTGGGAATTCATTGTTAGCTCTAGAGTCTAATTATGGTTCCACACACCTTTCTCTTTCTTGGATTAAACTCTTGTCTTCGTGGACACATGAACCTTTGAGTTTGAAATTCCTCTCTTCTATCTCATTTAATCTGTGACTTTCTTCAGAATAGAATTGGAGAAAATCATTTCTTCTAAGGATTCTGAACCACTCTCTTCTGGTTTTATTTTGTCATTAAAATATATGATGCTTGTTTACAATTTTCAGTCTTCTGGGACTGTTCTTTTCTGGAAACTTATGGCTCATTTTGTTATTTGTTTTATATTCTGAAATGTCATAATCACAACTAAATTTCTGGAACTAGATAGTATGCTTTTGAAAATTATTTAGTATTTTTGTAATCATCTATATTCTTTTCTCCTCTTCCTGTTATTTATTTTAATTTACTGTATTGCTATTATTATTTTTTGCATTCTTTTTTCTTATTGGAACTTGTATTGACTTGATGAATACATATTTCTAATGTCTCTTTCTTAGTTTTCATTTCATTTCTGTTCATTTTCTGATTCTAAATTATAGGCAATTTATTCAGTGCTATCTTCTAAATATTTATTGTAGTTTTAGCAATTTAGATACCCTATTTTAATATCCATATCATTTGTTTCATTTTTTCTTTGTCATTCTATTAGAACTTCATCAGTTGTAAAGTATTAGAAATATACATCAATCCTTTGCATCCCTTCCCACAAAAAGAAGCTCTTGTCTCTTCTCTCTGGTTCCTGAAAGCTCTGGAATGGTTTTCCCCAGTAGAATATTGCAGAAGAGAAACTGTAATAGATTCTATGCCTAAACTTCACATTTCGTTTCTTAGAATACTTGTTGTGAACAACTGAACATTCTATATGTATTGTGACAGTCTGAGACCATAGGGAAACAACAAGTGCAAAATAATGACACTGGACAGCCACATGGAGAGAGAGAGAGTGAGTCCAAACTGGTCTCCAGTGTTCAGTGAAAAACATCTCCAGCTACCACCAGATCCAACCTCTGACAGTGACACGAGGTGACTTCAAGTGTAATCTGTGCAGCACCCTCCTGGAAATACAAGGCTAGTCACAGTTGGCCCTATGCCACCTAACTTTGCAACACGTACTAAGTAGTACTAGATAAGAGCCATAGATATGATCTGTTCTTCTACAAATTGATGGTGCTAATTCAGAACTTTAATTTGAATCTCCACATTGTGTTTGTTTTCTCAGACCTTTGCTTTCTTATTTGCTTTTCCATGTTGAAAGGGTTCCTCATGTGTTTGATAGTGCTTTGTGGTCATTTCAGAGTGACTCTGCAGTCAGTCAGGGACCTCTACAGTAGGGGACAGCCTGCTCACACATCACCCCTAGCAGTGTAAGCAGCTCTTCCAAGGCACTCACTGTCCTTGGTCCACAAACTTCCCAGTTCAAGGGCCCTAGAAAAGAGATCTCTGTTCTCTGCTGTAAGATCTTTATCTAGAGCTCAAATCAACCCCTCCCTAATCTCTCTGACTCCTGGGGTTCCATAATGAGTGTTCTAGAAAGCCTCAGGATCTCTCTAGCATTCCATGGGGCTCAGTTGTTTGCTCACCATTTGCCTTTTACATTTTCCAAAAAGAGTGAGCTTTTTAAATTGTCACATGTCTCATTCTTGCAGTCTAGGAGAATTTGAGTAGCTTTTGTGCTTCTTCTATCTTTTTAGTGGAGCTTTATGCAAGAACAGTACTCAACATCCACATTCAGTTTATACCATTTAACTCCAAAACCTCTAATGTTGTTTACTGCATTTATTTTCTAAAAAATATTAAATTGGACCTTTGACAAAGTAAAAACTATGTTGATTTCTCTCAACAATTGAGAAAATCTGGGCAAAGATACACTAATTATAGAATTCAGGGCTGTAGATAATATGTAAATTGTGTAAATATACCAGTTAAGTAAACATATACTTATTAAAAGGTACAAAAAAGAAAAAAGTAAATTCATGGCTGGGAAACATTGCATGTTTTCTACTGATGGTCCTTAAGAGAAATTCTACCACCGTCTTATTTTCAGAAAAGACTAACATTTTAAAAATGATGATCAAAAAAATCTCTTCCTAGTACAGAAAATAATGAACAGAGGTGTCTCTTCTCAAGGTAAGCCAATAACTTAATTCGAGCGCAGCTCATGCTGTGCATGCCTGCACAGCATATTCTATCAGTTGGAGAATAAGAATTATGACATTTTGTGAAATAATGAGAGGAGCGTTGCCAACATGGTGAATGGTTACCAACTTTCTGGATTGCCCATAAGAGTTGAGCCAAGTCTTTTTTATTACTCTTTTAGTAGAACTAGTATTGATTTCTATAAATAGTTGTATATTATGAGCATATTTTATCTGTGTGTATAATTCTCTCCCTTGTAACATAGTAAACATTAATTTATGTGTCTTGTTTGCTGTGTCTCAAGAATATCTTGTATTCTGAAAATGTAAAAAAGTATTAACTAGTTTATTAATATAAACTAAAATCATGTTTTTTTACTTTATTTTTTCAAAAATGGAACTTTTATGCACATTTGCTCTATCAGATTGTTTCAGAAATAGTTTGAACAAAAGAAGCACAGGAGATTTCAATTTGGGCTTTGCTTCTTCCAGCCGTTCCCTGTGTCATGTTAAATAAGGATATTTATTTAATACTTTTTAGGTAATGGTAATTTGCAGATCCCAACTGACTTTCATTCTAATATTTGTGTGTGATGACATTTTTCATATACAGAAAACCATTAAAGCCTTTTAAAGTTATCTGTCAAGTATTGTTGAAAGGTTTAATTGATGTGTTCTCATGTTCTATGATACATATGGGGAGGAAAATTGACAGGATATCATGAAGAACAGAATGACCAATGCATTACTTACTCTTAACACTGACCTACTCAAACTTAAAATACTGGTTGTTGAGTAGTGTCATATGATAAACACAGGGGTCCTGCAGTGATCCTATACTTGGGATCTGACGGGTATCATGACCATTAGTGTCATTTCAGTCTTTTTTACTTCAATTGTGCTCTGGAATACCATGGGAAAGTCAGTTAGGGGTCCACATTATCTGCATGAACCTTGCAAAGGACATGGTGAGAGTATGGACCAGAAGAACAGATTCGTCTTCAAAGAAAGTTGGCATCTCGTCTCCTTTAACTTCTGAATGGGTTATGTTCTTTGTTTTTTACCAGTAAGGGAAGAAAAGATGACATCCAAGCAGAAAATCTGTATTCTTCAGCAAATAGGCCTTGTTGTCTAGGCCTGCTGTCTTTATATAGGCTGGACTAAAGTGGCCAATAAATATTCCATTCACTACCTCCCTTTTGAACCTTTGAACTTGACTGACATGATGGTGCATGCCTGAATCCCAGTACTCTGGCGAGCTGAGCTAAAAGAACTGCAAATTTGAGCACAGTGCTGGCAACTTAGTGAACTAATGTAAGTCTCTCTCAAAACAAAATGTGACAATAACAATGATAAGGATATAGCTCAGTGATAAGGTAGAGGGTCCAATTTCCAGTAGCATTAAAACAAAATAAACACGATTTTGGCTTCAAGGTAGGTTGCTAAGGAAGGTGTAACGAACTGATTTATGAAAGGAAAAGGTAGCTTGCATGGGGTCTCCCCACTGTATTTATAGCAGTGGCGTGCCTACCCCAAGGGGCTGAGTTCCATCATCCTTCTCTCTTCAGTGACACCTCTGCCATGTGAATGCGATGTGTCCCCCCAAGGCCTGAGTGGGAGAAGACTGGTCTCCAGCCTGGTGCTGAGCGGAAATGGTAGAACTTTTATAGGGTGAGACTCAGTTAGAGAATTAAACTCACCAGGGCTGGGCTTGTGCAGGGACACTGCTCTGTTCCCTGCTCTTTCTTCCACTACTTACCTTGACCCAGGGCTTCTTGCACATGTTATTGTACCAGGATGTTCTGCCTCACTAGAGAGAAAAAGGCCTGAGCCAGATAATGATAGACATAGCCTTCAAAACGTATGAGCCAATCTAAATTTGTCCTCTCAGAAATTGATAATCTAAGTGTTTTGTCATAGCAATGAAGAAAACACAACATATATATTTGGCAATAATGTATCATTATGCAAGTGATTTGCCTCTAGCAGGTTAAATTTTACCTCTGAGAGCTAGAAAAGTTGTCACTTGTCCTGCATCAGGATCTCACATCAAAGAGACAACTAGTGCCTTTTTTTACTTTAGTAATTGATTTTATTATTATATACATTATGATCTTCTTTCTGAAATTATTGAGCAACTTCGAAAAAAGTCGATTATAGTCATAGATAAGAATTGGTTCTTTTTCTCAAAGAAAAGAATATTATGTTATCCATCTGATATTCTTAATTAGAAATAAAATATTTACATATTGGTAATGTTTCATATAAATATCATACAAGCATTTTAATGGACTTGTGGGTTAGCTCAGTTGTTTCAAGCACCTGCTTAGGCAAACCCAGTCAGGTGCAGGGTTCACTCCCCAGCTCCACATGCTGCACCAGATTCACACTTACGGCAGCCTAAGCCAGCCAAAAAATAAATGAATAAGATAACCTTACTCTACGATGTGTTTTAGTAGAATGAGTAAATACAGGAAATTTTAAAGAAAATATTTAAATTGCTCATGATTGCTTTATACAAAAATAAATAGTTTCGCTGTTTAACTTTTAATGTCAGCTCATAGGTAATGTTCTGTTCACAATTGGTATTAAATTTGTTTATTTTGCAAAAACAATTTATGATAAACATTATTCAAGCTCAATAAATTTAATTTCAAAGCGTGGTTCTAAATTATTACATAACATTCCAGTGTATGGATTGTAGCACGCTACATGTAATCAATCTTCCCTGTCTGGATATTCAAATTATTTCTGAATTTGCACACAATTATATATGGTGTTTTTAACATCATTTTGAGGTTTAGTTAATATACAATAAACTGCACAAAATTCAAGTGTGCCAGATGATGGGCTTGGATTTACACACATATCTGGGGTACCTTTACCTGCCATGGTACTCTCTTGAATGCTATGCTCAAGATAGTGAGCATAACCACCAGCCCTGGAGATTTGCTCCACAATGTGGTTACTCCTGCTGTCCTTGCTTGTCCCCTCTTCCTCAGGAAAGTTCTGCTTTCCTTTCCATTGGTGCAACAGCATAGTTTTCATTTTATAAGAGCTTTACTACATTTGCCTAGTTTATTTAATTCAATATGACTATTTTGATACTGGAGTATAGCAATAGCTCATTTATATTTGTTGCTAAATATCTCCCTTTCTACATGTGTATATGTCACATTTCTCTGTATAATTATTTTTGATGTACATCTGAGATATTTTCAATTTTGGACTATTAAAATAAAGTTGCTATGAATGTCTGTATGAATATCTTTGCATAGATGTATTTGTTTTTTATTTTGGGTAATGATCTCAGAGTAGAATAAACAACTTGTTTGCTAGGTATATGATTAACCTTGTAAAATGTCAACCTATATTCAATGGTGGCTGTGCCACCTGATTTTCCAACCAGTGGTGCAGGGCTATTCTAACTGCTGTATACAGGATGTGATCCAATACCAGGCTCAGGTAGTGAGTAGTGTGTGTACTGTGCAGACCAACAGGTGTGTCCTGCTGTCCCACTAGAGCTGTCATTAGCAAATTCCTGGTGACACTACAGACATCTTTTTTTAGACTTCTTTATCATAATTTGCATATCCCTGGTAAACACTATTGACATGTTTGCCATAAAAATGACTTATTTCGACAGTTGATATAGTATAGGTCCATTGGTAAATAAGTATTGCTTTAATGTTTTTATGAGGCGGCAGAGATAAATAAGAGTTCTAAGTGCCTGCCTAGGCAAGCACAAGTCTCGGGTTGGATCCCCAGTACCACATGCGGTGCCAGGTCTGCCCCGGGCACAATGAACTGGCCACTGAGACTGGGTGTGGTGAAGCACTCCTGTAATCCCAGTGCTAGGGAGGCTGAAAACAGGAGGATCGCTATGAGTCTGAGCTGCATAGTGAGACAGAAACCTGTTGCCTTTTCCATCAAAATTTCCCATATGGACCTACACATAGTGCCATTTTTCATTTGATCACTACCAGAGCCATGAAGAGATCTTTAAGATGTTTCCCTTATATTCTTGAGCAGTTTCATTATGATGTTCCTTGATATAGTTTTGTTCATATTTCTCATTACAGAAGTTTAAGCTACCAAGTCATGAGTTTAGAGTTTTCATCAGATGTAAAAAGTCTTCAGCCACTATTTTTAATTTTTCTATGCCACTTTTCCCCTGTAGGCATGTAAATGTGGCCTCATGAATTTCTTGCTAGTTCACTGATACTCTTCACTCTTTAAATTCTTTTCTCATTTTCTATATTTCATTTTTAATAGTTTATATGCATACTTTTGAGTTTTTAAATCTTTCCACTACATCCTGAAAGCATAGAATATGATTATACTTTCTATTTAATTCCCTTTTTTATATTTTAACATCTCTCTTAGCTCTAGATTTTCTCCTCAGTATGGATGATATTTTTCTGTTTCATCGCACTGTCAGATATTGTGAATTTAATTTTTTTGTGTGTGAGCACTGGCTAATTTTCTTTTTCTTTAAAATTTTGAGTTTGTTTCTGAAACACAGATAAATTATATGCAAACAGGTGATCATTTTGGGAAACTGATCTTAATTTTTTGGAAGGACTGTCACCTTAATCTATTTTAAAGTGCTCTTTTTGCTGTTGTTTAACATTTATTTATTTTAACTAGAAGAAAAAAATATCAATGAAAGTTTCAGAATAGGTTATTGGGACAGTTATAACAATTAATACATTGTGTATTGTTGTCCTTGTAATATTTATTCAGAAGGCAAAATGTAGACATGATATCTTGTATAATATTAGTATAAACCCTTCTTCTCAATAAGTACCTGTATATCTATCCTAACTTTCTTGTGTATATATATTTTTTCACAACAAAATGGTATTTTATTTATACTTTTGCAAAATTAGTAACATGTAACACAAGGTTTCCTAGCGCCTAATAGCTGACTTTAACCAGACAGCATGTTTATCTGAGGACTGAGCTAGCCAGCTTGCTTTAGGCACTGAGGTCTCGTCCCAGCTACACACATTTGTTTGATTTCCTAACTTCCACTGGTTCCCAACATATCTACATTTTTTCTTTGTTTTGTGAGAGATATGTACTCCATTGCAGATAAAGAAGCTGTAGAGAAGTCTTTAAAGGACCTTTTTGTACTTGGTGTCAGTCCAAAGACCATAGGTACTTGAATTCAGCAAAATAACCCAATAATCCACAATAGTAAGAAGTTATCAGCAGAACTAGAAAATTGTCAGAAGTTGTTGATATGAGCCTTTTACAGTTCAGCATATTAATATAGCTTTACTTTTTATACCTTGTCATTACACTTTTATGCTGGATGATTAAGACCAAGTTAAAGCAAGACCTTAAAAATGTAACTTTTTTTATCTCACAAGGTCAGGTGAATTCCCTCAAGATTTACCCCGAAACTATATACAACACCTTGTAGATCTTTTGTCAGTGTCAGCCATCTGGATAAGTCACAGCCATTGCTTGATTAATTTTCTCTTTGTGAAATCCTGAGAGATTCTTTTCTCTTTAGGTGACTCTCTTTAGGCACACTATACATCACTTTCCTCTGTGATCCCATAATCTCTTTGATAAGAAAGTTTGGGAAAACACTTAGCTACATGATGTCAGAACAGAGGTTCTCTTTTTTTTTTTTTTTTATTGTTGGGTAGGTGATAAAGTATAATATTTTTTTTTCAGTTTCCCATTTCTTTTATTTTTTTTCCATTTATTTTTATTTTATTGAAATACAAATGTCAATCAGACAGTTTCAAAACACCATAACCATACAGAGTCGATGAAATAATACATTGCAAACTGTTTTCATAATGTTTTGGTATTGTACAAGGTGCATACATGACATTATATTTACAGGTATTTATGTGGCTGAATTATATCCCAGATTCAATAATTATTTACCTAGTGGATGACCATAGCACTAAAAGCCAACATAATATCCTGTCCCACCACCAATAGTGCAGATCTTGCCTCTCATAGAATTATGTAGAAGCACAGCATTATCTAACCCAACTGTACTGTCTATACACACACAGGATGATTTTTTCTTTCTACAACCCTTCCTTTGTCTACACCTGTCA
>PVKA01050242.1:0-12811 GCA_004027165.1 Ctenomys sociabilis | reverse complement strand
GCTCCATAATCTCCTTGTTCAGAAAATTTGGAGCTCAACTGAGTTTCATGATGTTGCAGTACAGGTTCTCCTATGTCCTGAATCTTCGCTGACCTTGAAAGGCTAGGGCCAAAATGTTGGCTGGCCTTGTGGCTCTTCTATTTCTCCAACTTTGATCTGTGAACTTAGGTTGTTAACCATCCAGAAGAAAAGCTGATTAGTAACCTGAAGCATATGCCATTCACTTTGCCTTATCGGAATCAATTGATTTTCGTTGTTGTACATTTCCATTTGTACTTCTGCTTTTCGCTTCTTATACTAGGGTGACTATATGATATTTATACATGTGTGTCTGGTTTATTTCACTTATGAGTATATGTTTAAGTGGCATCCACTTTAGTATAAATGCTTCAACCTTATCATTCTTAATAGCTGAGTAATACTCCATTATAAAGTACATGTGTTGGTATATAAGTCTTGCTCTATCTAGGTCTTAACCATCCAGCAGAAAAGTATAAAAATGAAGTATACATCTTGGGGCCATAATATTAAGCTGAGCCGTAAATGGCTATGGTCAACAACTTCTTCGGATAACTCACTATTGTTGTGGAATGCTGGACTGTGTTGGATTATGTGGTCGAGTTCAAGCACCTAAGTTAGTTGAATGACAATGGAGTGCCCATCTCTGACAGATGTAGACAAAGGAAGGGGTATAGAAAAGAAGAATCATGATGTATCTGTATAGACAGTACAGTTGGGATAGATAACACTGTGCTTCTACATAATTCTATGAGAGGCAAAATTTGCATTAATGGTGGTTGGACAGGATATTATGTCAGCTTTTAGTACTATGGACAACCACTATGAAAATAACAAGGTATAAAGTATTAATTATTGAATCTTTGATGTAATTCAGGTATAAAAAATAATATATGCAAACAACTACACTCTATTTACTGAGAAGAGACATATGGTATAATAATGTCTGTAAGTATAATATCATGTATGCACCGTCTATGATACCAAAACATTATGAAAACAGTTTGCAATGTATTAATTTATCAAATCCATCTTGTGAAGGTATCTTAAAACTGTCTCATTGATATTTGTACTTCAATAAAACAAAAAAGTAAAACCATGCAAAGGCCCTCTGGGGATTCTGAAGGGTTGCAAAGAAAGTATAGGATGTGGAGCTCAGCCCCTGAGTTGAATATTACCCAAGATCTGATTGTGTGCAGGTTATTTCACTTTCCCAAACCCCAGTTTTTTCATTTGTATAATAGGTGCAATGCAAGTTTTGAACAAGCTAAAGAAAAACAAAATAGTCTTCCAAACTGGTGAATTTCTCAGCTGATATTCAGGTGTGATCCATTCAAATCAGTTGTATGTTTATGGGCTGCTGATATAGCTCAGGGGTGCAAGAGCAAGCAAAAGTCCTGAGTTTGGTTCCCTGTACCAACCCAAAGAAAAAGCTTTTAAAAAAATCACACCTCCTGAACACACTTTCAGACTTTTTTGTGTGTGTGTTTTAGGGAAGGGTCTACAGGGTGTTCAGAGTCTCACTACTAGATCAGACTTATAGTGATCTTCCTGCTTACAGCCTCCCAAGAGCTGGGGTTACAGGTGCATGCCACCACACCCAGGCTCAATTGCCTTCTCAGAGAACTCCTGGGACAGGGCCAGCCCGGCAGGCCTGAGAATCGAACTCCCAGACTCTGCACCTGCTTGCAGGTGCTTTAATTCACTAAGCTACTTGGCCAGCCCTTTCAGACTTATGGTAAATATATAAATATAGTATATATACAGAAAATTCAGATGTGTATATAATGACTTGCAAATGTGAAATATATATTTGAAAAGAACAGCTCTTGAGAAGCTGTAAAACAGGTAGATCACTACAAGTCCAATCTACTAGTGAGACTCTGAATACTCTGTAGACCCTTCCCTAAAATACAAAAATGAAAAATAAATATAATGCGCCTTATTTTTTACCAGCATTATATTTTCCTGAGGCTGTGGCTGATCCTTAGGCCCATAGTATTCCTGAAGATGATTAACATGCATAATTAACAAGCTATTAGTAAGAAGGAAGGAACTACTAGAAAAAAAGATGTACAGCGGGGTCATGATGGTATGCTTCTTAATCCTAGCTCTCTAGGAGGGATCACTAGTTCTTACCAATTTGACCCTGTGGCAGAATTGTAAAATAAAACATATAAGAGAGCTGGAGATATACAAGGACTCTAGATTTGGTCCCCACTGCCAAGAACACACATGCACTCACACAAATATTAGAACACTGGCTTGAGAGCTGGCCATCTCACTCTGCCATAGACATCCTCTGGAGTCTTGGTCAAGTCAGACCTTTGTGTCTTTCTGAGAATCAGAAAACAAAGACTATTCCCACCAGTCTCCACTTTACAAACCTGCCATAAAAAATAATCCTGAATAAATGAGGTGAAGCTATATGCACTGGCACATGCGTGTAAATACCAGCACTCTGGGAGGATGAGGCAAGAGGATCACAATTTTCAACCCAGCCTGGGCAACTTAACAACTTACTGAGAACCTATCTAAAGCAAAATGGCTGGAGATATGGCTCAGTTCAAAGGTCCAATACTCCCCTACCAAAGTTTGAGGTAAAAATATTGAAGATTTTGTTTCATAGGAAAAAAGTGGCAGATAAAAGGCACTCCTTAAATAGACAATTTAATAAAAGGAAGCCACTTGACCTGTGTAGAGGCCAGTCATTTAAATTCAGTACATATCTTTTGAGCATAAGTTGTCTATGCATGTTCTGAGCTGTGTGCTCTTAGCCTTCATATGAGTAAAAGTCCATTGAGGCCATGCTAACTCCAATATACTCTGACTTTTTCCCATCCTCTCCCCACAACCAGTAACCCTGATATTCCCTACCCCTAGAAACTGGGTTGCATTCTAATTCCCTAAAGAAAGTCTGAAAATGTCTTGGCTTGAGCATGAAACTTGTTGCATTTCTCTCCTACACTCCCATTAATTTATTCACTCAAACAGTAAAATCTGTTTAAAGCACTCTGTGTTAGAGAAACCTTGGCAGACCAGCCAGGATTCTCTAGCTTTATGCCGCCCCCATTCTGGTGGAGAAACTTTGTTTCTCTTGTAAAGCTTGGCTGGAAATAAATGGCTCTCTCATGGGGACCAGAACTGAAAAAAACCTCAGCAGTCAGAGTTATTAGCTCTGCATAGTATAACTCAAAATTTTAATCCTGTACAAACAATAGCTACTATTAGCTTAAATTATTTTGATATTTATACAATCCATAGCATGTCACAATTTTCATTGAGGACATTGTTTTTAGACAATTATAGTCCTTAATAAAATAAAGAGAATGTACATTATGTGTGATAATGTATGCTTTATTATAAATATCCCTTGTCATCTGAGCAAACAAGATCACAGATGGATGTAATCAACAAAACTGGGGTATATGATCTGAGTTTATGTGTCATCGACATCACTACCCTTTCTCTGCTCACACCTGTAACCTGTTACTTTATTCAGCAGAATGGTTGGTCCACTGTACTATCAGAAGACAAAACATATATTGTTATTCTTCCTTCATTTATATTTATTTAAGAGTGTATAGTGAAATATAATTATTTTCTTTTCTATTAATCATACTACATTGACATTTAAAAATTATTTATTTGGTGCAGGGTCTTACTACACAGCTCAGACTCACAGTGGTCCTCCTGTCTCAGCCTCCTCAACACGGGGATTATAGGTGTGCGCCACCAGACCCAAGGTTCCAGGCTGGCACAGCATGTGGTAGAGGGGCTCGGACCTTGCACTTGCTAGGCAGGCCTGTTAGATCATCGAGCTATCTCCCTAGCCCAATATTGACGTTTTAAATTTGGTATATGTGATACACAAAATGTTTGTCAAGTGAGGCTTCATTTTGGTACTTTGATGAATGAAGGTAGGAGCATATACTAAAGATCTTCTTACATTCATTAAGAATGTCTAGCATGCCTAGTTTCTAAACCTAAATCACAAAAGATCTCCCTATGAGATTAAATTGCACAATAGCTATTTTTTAAAATACTTATGTTTTTTTTTTTTTTTTTTCAGAACCGGGGATTGAACTCAAGTCCTTGCACTTGCCAGGGAAGCACTTATTCTACTGAGCTATCTCCCCAGCCCCATGAAATTATTTTCTCCCTTATTTTTATTATAGCCATTTGAAGACTCTTTTACCTTCGAAGTCTTATGGTGGAAGGTGTAGTTCTCATTAAAATATTTCTTCAAAATACTTTCACCAGCACATGATGAGTTATTAATTGAATTCTGTCACTAACAAAAATCACTCAGGGTAAAGAATCTGAATCAATATATAAAATGACTTCTATATTTCATTTCCATAATTCAGTAAGTTAATTCACTTAAAATGATAAAAAAAAAGTAAAAATAGATGAATAAATGCTATATAATTGAAAATGTTTATGAATTGTTGGACATTTTCACTTAAAAGTTTCCAGGATCAGCATAAGGCTGCTCAAGGAATTCCCCTAGCTTATTGCCTTCTGAATCATAATGGAGCATTTGGAAGCAAACATGGCAAAAGAAACATGGATCCTTTGGTGCAAAACTGTCATTGTTTGTCACCAATCTAGATATATACATTTTAGAAACAAAGCAGTGTTTCTTGGTGAAAAGAGGATAAAGTGTTCTATCCAAGTAGTCTCCAAGTAGTCATCGTGATGCACAAGCCTTACGTCTTTAAGGACAACAATATCTTTACAGTCTCCCTGGTGACAATATAAGTAAAGAAAACCTAGTTTAATATTCAGGTCATTGAAGGCAAAATCTATTTTAGCTGTCTGAAACTTTCTATAACCTCTATCATGAGACTCTGACCACTCAATGATACTCCTGCTCAAATCTCTACATTCTGAGTATCTTTTATCATTGTAAAATGTTCCTTTAAATCAAAAGATGGAAGATTTTTTTTTTGTAGAAGTCTTTGTTGATGTCCTCAGGAGCTTGCTCAGGAGTGTTGCTGAATTCACCACCAATCTGGAGGTTGCTGACATAGCAAATTCCATCCCTCAGTTCTGTGAGCTTCTGCCTCTTCAATACCAGCATCATCTGGTATGGTTTATGCTGTTTATGACAACCTAAGAACCAACAAAGAACCTTAATTGATGGAGACTACTATGAAGTGGTTCTCGGCAGGATTTAAGCTTATCCAGCTGGCTTTCTCTGTTTACTTGTGAGTCTGTCCCAGGCACAGATTCCTTATCTGGAGACAGGCAGCAGATCCAGGAAGTGAATCTCTGTGAGTCACTGGTCCAGCCTGAGGCCTGGAGTGTCCTATAAGAACATGATGCTTCAAAGGACAAGATAAGGCCACAGCTGAGAATTCCTGGCTCCAACTCCAATTAACTAGATAGAGACTAACTGTAGGAATCTCATGCCTGCAGTGAATGTCAGCCTGGAGATAAGACAGTCTCCTAGTTAGCATAATTTACTACCTTGGAAAGTCTTTTAACTGACTCCCAAGGTCCTGCTCAATTCTTGAGCTGTCCTCAGTATCCTCTTCCTTTGTTTGAAAGCCAAATAAGTATGGCTTCCCAGAGTTCTTTGTGTCAACCCCCAGACAATCTTGAATTCTGTTAGAGGGTTTGGATCCTCCTAGAGCTCTAAAATCATTCCCCTCATCATTTTTTCAGTCCCTTTAGTTAAACCTTTGCCATCCTTTCCTTTGGTTGTGGGCATGATTAATCCATGATACTTAATAATATTGGAAGATTCATACTTCCAAATTTAGGAACATTTACTAGCAAGATACAGCAATTAAGGCAGTGTGCTAGTACAATAAAGACAAACATAAAGGTCAGTGGAATAGAATAGGGAGTCCAGGGATAAATTCTCATATTTACACCCAGTAGATTTCAATAAAAGTACCAATATCATTCAATGGAGAAAAGATATTCTTTTTAGACAGTGGGGATATTACAACTGCATATTCACATGCCAAAGAATGTAATTGTCCCCATATATCACAATGCATTCAAATATTAACCTAAATAATGAAAGACCTAAATATAAAACCTAAAATTATGAAACTCAGAAAAACTAGGCAAATGTTTATGATCTTGGATTAGGGCAACAGGTTTTTAGACAATTTGGATCTCAAAAGTTCACCAGGTTGCTGTAACTTTCTGTGATAGCCCACACTATACTTTCCAGATAAAGTGTGTACTTTCATCTTTGCTCTCTCCCTCTTTTTCTTTTTACACAGCCCAAGTTCACTGCAAAACCAGTTTCTCCTGCACTCTTCATCTTTACTTTTTGGGATAAACTTGGATAAGCAACACGAATGTCCATCAACTATCAAGTGGACAAACAAAATGTACTAACTCTACACAGTCAATATCCTCCAGCTATAAAGAGGAACTAAGCATGTGATCCAACATAGATGAATGTTAAAAAATTATACTAAGGGAAGTCATTCACAAAAGATAGAATATTATATGCTTAATCTATATCAAATGGCATAAATGGGAAAATTCACACAGCCAAAAAGTAAACTAGGGTTTATATAGGGGTTATAAAAGTCTGAAAAGCAGCTGAGGGTGAGTGGGTTGGGGTGAGTAGGTGTGCAGTAGATAATGTGTGTAGGATTTTCTTCTTGAGTAAAGAAAGCATTCTAGGTGGATTGTGTCAATGGTCACACATATTTGTGAGTATATAAAAATTGTAACGTATGCTATACACATACAAATTGTATGATCTTTGAACTATAGCTAAGTAAAACTGAGTTTTAATTCTTATACAGCAAGGGGGCCAGGGAGATGGCTCAGTGGAATAAGTGCTTCCCTGGCAAGCACAAGGGCCTAAATTCAATCCTTGGTTCCACCAAAAAAAAAAAAATCTTATGCAGCAACACTCATAGTTACATTATTTCTAAAGCTAAAAACAGGAAACAACCCAAAAGTCCATCAACTGAAGAGTGAATAAACAAAAAGTCATATATATGTGTAATGGACTATTATGCAGCCACAAACAGGACTGAAACACTGATACGTGCTGCACCATTGAAGACTATACCTCAAAAATTATGCTTTGCCATATTACAAAAAAAGATATATAAATTTAATGCAATCTCTATCAAAAAGTTATCAGTTTTTCACAGCTCTGCAAACAAATTCCAAAATTTATATGAAACCAAAAGAGACTCAGAGGATCAAGCATAGTGATACCTGCCTATAATCCCAGCACTCAGAAGGCTGAGGCAGGGGCCAGGGAGATGGCTCAGTGGAATCAGTGCTTCCCTGGCAAGCACAAGGGCCTGAGTTCAAGCCCCAGTTCCACAAAAAAAAAAAAAAATGAATTGGGGCTGGCAAGATAGCTCAGTGGTCTAAAAGTGCCTCTCAGGGACCGCGGTTCAATCCCCAGCACCACATGCCATGCCAGCCCCTCCCCCAAGGGCGGGCTGAGCTGACCCCCACATCCCAGCAAAAAAAGAATCCGTGATGTGTAGCGAGACAGTGTAATAAATAAATGAATTTTAAAAAAAGAAGGCTGAGGCAGGAAGATTTTTGTGAGTTTGAGGCCAGTCTCAGCTACAAAGTGAGTGAAAGGCCAGCTTGAATTACATAGTGAAACCCTGTCTCAGAATGGGAAAAGACTCAGAATAGCCCAAATAATCCTGGGCAACAAGACAATCCCCAGACTTTAAGTTATACCAAAAAGCCACAGTAGTAAAAACAGCATAGTACTGGCACAAAATATATTTTGAAATTTCATTTTACTTTTTAAGGAGAACAAGACAAATATAAATAAAATCAAACATTCAAACCAGGCTATTAGGAGAGTAATAATAAGTAATACACTGCATATTTTCATAGTAGTTATTCAGAGTACAAGAAAAAAGTGTGTAACATTGTTCAAATGATATTAATATGAATGCTTCTTTTCAATGAGGTAAAAGAAACTAGCTGTATAACTATCTTTTTTTTTTTTTTTTTTTTTTTTTTGTATGGGGGAATCAAACGCAGGGCCTTGTGTTTCCAAAGCAGGTGCTTATGCCACTGAGATATCTTTCTCACTATCTTGTACATATACTTTTTTCCTTTTATCTTCTTTTCCCCTTTCCTCTAGCAATTTCTCTACTCTTCTGAACAGTTTCTTCCCAATTCACAATATCTATTGTACACTTTGTATCTTGTTTACATGCTCAACTTCTCACCCTAATGAAACAATACAATGTTTATTCATATGGGTTTGATTTATTTCACTTATAAATGTGGACTCAACTTTCATCCATATACCTATAAAGATCTCTTGTTTGGCCTTTTTAATGGCTGAATAGTACTTCATTGTATAAAAAACACATCTCTTTATCCATTCCTCAGTTGATTGGCATTTGGGTTGTTTTTAAGATTTAGCTATCATAAATTGTGCTGCTAGGGCCATCTCAGAGGATTAAAGCACCTGAAAGTAGGTGCAGGGGCTGGGGGTTTGATCCTGGGGACTCCTGTGCTAGCCCCAGCCACGGGGGCTCACTGAGATGGCAATTGAGACTGGGCATGGTAGCATGTGCCTGTAATCCCAGCTCTGAGACCCTGAACATGCTGTAGACCCTTCCCTAAAATACAGAAAAAAGAAAAAAGTAAATTGTGCTGCTATAAGCATGGGTGCACATATATTGCTGTGGTATGATGTTTTTAATTCTGGGACAATATCCAGAAGGGGAATAGCTGGGCAGAATAGGACCTCTAATCAGTTTGTTAAGGAATTTCCATCCACACTGACTTCCTCAGTGGTTGCACCAGTCTCCACTCCCACCAACAGTGGAGAAAGGTTCCTTTTTCCCCACAGCCCCTCCACCATTCAATTGCTAATTGATTTTTCTTATAACAGCCATTCTTTCTGGGGTGAGATCAAATCTCAGTGTTGTTTTAATTTGCATCTCTTGAATGTCCAGTAATACTGAACATTTCTTAATGTATTTGTTAGCTGTTCATATTTCTTCATCTGAAAATTGTGTGTTCATCTCAATTACCCATTTTTGGATTGGTTCATTAAATTTGGAGGTCTGATTTTTTATTTTTTTGCGGAACTGGAGATTGAATTCAGGTCCTTGTACTTGCCAGGGAAGCTCTTATTCCACTGAGATATCTCCCCAACCCTGGGGGGGGGGGGGATCTGATTTTTTTTCACTTCTTTATATGTTTTAAATAGAAGCCCTTTATCTGAGGGACAACTGACTATAATTTTTCCCACTCCATGGGTTGTTTTTTCAGTCTGAAAAACAGACATATTGACCAATAGAGTAGGTAGAGGGTGTACAAGCTATCTGATTTTTTACAAAGTTCCCAGTAATAAAAAATGGAGAAAAATTGTATAAGAAAAGGTACTGGAAAAAGTAGATTTCCACAAGCAGAAAAAAGATTTTTTTTCTGGTCTTTTTGAGATGGTTTCACTAAGAAGTTCAGCCTGGTCTTGAACTCACTTTGAAACCTAGGCTGGCCTTGAACTGCCTCAGCCTCCTGAGAGTGCTGGGAATACAGGCATGTGCTACCAGGTCCCATCTTAAAAGAAGGAATCTTGACCCCGATCTTGCACCATGTAATAAATCAAAGTAAAAAAAAAAAAGATTAAAAAAAAATATATATATATAATTAAATCTACTAGAAATAAATTTGGTAAAACTCTTGATGTTACAGGTTCCTAACCAGAACCTCAATTGTGCAAATAATATTAAGAATCAACAAATTGGATTATATCAAAGTAAACACCTTTTGCACAGCAAAGGAAACAACCAACAGAGTGCAGAGACAACCTACAGAATGGGAAAAATATTTTTTTGCCAGCTATCCCTCAGACATAGGACTAATACCTAAAATATATAAAAAACTCAAAAAATTAGAACACCACAAATAAAAGACCCAATCAAATATTAGGCAACTGAAAGAAGAGTTATCTCACAGAAGAAGAAATAGAAATGGCCAATAAATACATGAAAAATGTTCAGCATTTTTGGTCGTTAGAGAAATGCAAATCAAAACAACCCTGAGATTGTACCTTATTCTAGTAAGAATGATCATTATCTAAGACTCCAAAAGCAACAAATTCTGGTGGGGGAAAAACACTGAAAATAGAAATCCCATTTGATCCAGCTCTACTTCTCCTGGGTATCATTCCAAAAGAGAATACATAGCAGCACAATTCATAATACCTAAATCAATGAAGTGACCTTTATGCCCATCAACTGATGCATGGAAACAGAAAATATGGTGCATCTGAATAGTGAAGTACTTACTCAATCATGAGGGATAAATTTGAATCATTTATTGGAAAATGGATTTTGAGACCACAATGCTAGGTGAAATAAGTCAGTCATAAAAGGTTAAATACTCTGTGTTCTTGGGCTGAGGAGATAGTTCAGTGGTATAAGCTCCTGCCTCGCAAGCTCAAGGTCCTGAGTTCAATCCAGTATAAAAAAATGCTATGTGTTCTCCAACATGTGAGACCCAATATACAAATAATTTAAAGAGCCATGTTAAGAAAAAGGGAGGCAGGGCCAGCAAGATAGCTTAGTAGACTAAATGCCTGCTTTGACAAGTGCAAGAACCAGCATTCGATCCCCTGTCCCACATGCCATGCCAGCCCTGCTCTCAGGCACAATGAGCTGGCCACCAAGTTGGGGCATGGTAATGCCTGTAATCCCAACCCTGGGGAGGCTGAAAACAGAAGGATCACTAGGAGTTTGAGCTGTGTAGTAAGATCCTGTTTCAAATACATAAAATAAAAAAAGGGGGACAGGGAGGCAGACTGTAGAAGCAGCAAGAGGATCTGAGGAAGGAAAACAATGGGAAGGATGGAGGAACAGAGGAATAAAACTGATCAAGATGTGATTTGCACACAAACTCCCAAACTGAATGTAACCATTATGTATTACACACATCCACTAATAAAAGTTTTTAAAAATTATGTCTTGTAAAATAAAGCAGATGCAAAAACTACATATTATATGATTCTTTTTATATATGATGACAAATCCATAGATAACAAAGTTAATTAACAAATGCTGGGCATTAAGGGTAGGAAGAATTGGAAGTAGATTCCCACAAACTATAGGGTTTTTGTTGATGGATAGTGGAAATCTTTTGAAATGAATCATTATGAGTATTGTACAATATTGTGAATACATGAGAAATAATTCTATTTATACTTTAAAAGGGCATCCTTATCTCTTTTATGGATTTATTCATTTATTTATTTTTGCAATACTGGAGATTGAATCCAGGGCCTTCATATTGAGTTACACTCCCAGGCTTTCTTTATTTTTTGATACAAGTCTTTCCAAGTACCTAAGTTCTTCTAGCTGCGTTTGCATTATAAAATTCCTGGAGTACTGGCATCACTGGTGTGCAGCCCAGCAGCCAGCTATTTTATTTTTGTCACCCAAAAGCTATAAAGGAAAAGGTATATTAAATGGAATCATGGGGAAAGTGAGCATACATGGATGTAGAGAGCCCTTCCTGGTCATCGTCTAGGTCCAAGAAATTTATAATTGTAATCCCAAGGATAAATTCTTGGAATCCCATCAAGTTAATTCCAATCTACTACTTCCAGGGCAAACGATGGTGAGAATAAAAACAATAAAGAATATTTATAATTATGGGGAGCCAAGAGGTCCTAAGGCCAGGGACGAAGATGGCTATCTGCAACAAAGGTCCTTACATAAGACTGAACCAAGCTTTTATTCATTTGTGAAGAGAGGAGTGGCCTGAGGATGATTGACTGAAAGTGGCTGGAAGAACTGGGTGGCATGAGCTGGGCTATGTAGGAGGTCTGCATTTGCCTCTGTTATATGTAGAGACAAGGATATGCAGAAAGAGTAATCCGCATTACACAATTGAGATAGGACCTACTGTTTTGGGGTCCAGTGCTTTAGCTCTGATGTGCAATCTTTCAAGCCCCAGGAAGTCATAGCCTCTATCTCAAGGCTCAATCCCATCAGACAGTGTGGAGCACTGGCTCTTAGTCCTGTCAGGACTTAGCTCATACAAAAGAGCAGAAGGTAGGGGTTATCAGCGAAACATGCATGCTGTCTTCAAGGACTACCATCAGTACCAGCTAGACCAATATGCATTGTTTAAAGCCAATTGAAGGGATAAGGAAAAATCCTAGCCAGCTCTTTACATATCAATAGAAGGAAACAGGATCAAGTTCACCCAAAATGGAGAAGATTGCTCTTCTTTCAAGGAGAACTGCTCAGGTGGCCCTCCACCAAAGACAGTTAAGAGAACAAAGAGTGGTTTTTTGAAAGTATAAGGAGGAGTTTTAGGAATGTCCTTAACCCCTGAATTTGGAATACTGAGGCAGGAGGATTGCTGAGTTTGAAGACAACTTTTGATATATAGTTCAAGGCTAACCTGAACTATAAAACAAGATCCTGTCTCAAAGAAAAAAATATGGAGGGGCCAGGAAGATGGTTCAGTAGAATAAGTGCTTGGCTGGCAAGCCCAAGGACCTGAATTCAGTTCCCAGTTCCACAAAAAAAAAAAAAAAAAAAAAAAAAAAAAAAAAAACGGAACAGTCAAAACATTCAATTTCCAATGTGCTAATTCCATTGTCACTAGACATCCTTTTCTTTGATTTTAGCTTCTTATATAAACTGCACTCTTTCTTTCTTTCTTTCTTTCTTTCTTTCTTTCTTTTCTTTCTTTCTTTCTTTCTTTCTTTCTTTCTTTCTTTCTTTCTTTCTTTCTTTCTTTCTCCTTTCCCCCCTTCCTTTTTCCTTCTATTTTGACAGAAAATTTACTAAACAGGATTTTT
>PVKA01050241.1:0-12827 GCA_004027165.1 Ctenomys sociabilis | reverse complement strand
TTTTTTTTTTTTTTTTTTTTTTTTTTTTTTTTTTTTTTTTTTTTGTCTTTTTGAGGCAGGGTCTCACTATGCAGTTCAGGCTGGTCTTAAGCTCACTTTGTAGCTCAGGCTGGTCTCGAACTCACAACAATCCTCCTGCCTCAGCCTCCCGAGTGCTGGGATTACAGGCCTGCGCCTCTGGCTTCAACATCTTTTTCTCCCTTTCCCCTCCTTTATTTTGTTGTTTCGTTCATTTTGTTCTTGTGTTTTTGAGACAGCGTCTCATTAATGTATTCCACGCTAGCCTTGAGCTCCTGCCTCAGACTCTGAATGCTGGGAGTACAGACGTCCGCTGCTACCCCACCTTTCCCTCTGACTATTTGTTGAACTTGTTAACTTTGTGGAAGTTGATGATAACAAGTTGGAATCTTTCTCATCAGACCCAAGCCAGATGAAAGCAGAGTTATAAAGCAAGAGGGCTCAGGGATGCCTATAGAGAAGAGTTTCTCAAGGGTTTCATAAAGGTTCCAAGAGATTTCTGTTCATTGTACACATTTCTGCACCTTGCTTACCTTGCAGGTATGAAGAGATTTGTGCAATGCAATTTGTCTTTCAGATCAAGACAGCAATATGCTGGACAAGGTACTATTGACAGAGCACTCAACCTCAGTGTCACCTCTGTTGATGGCCTGATGGCGACTCCAAGACCAGTGAGCCCTGGGTCCCAGAGCCCACTTAAGTGTCTCCTTGCTTTAGCGATTGTCCTTGGGACCTCCTTGCATATATCTGCAGTTTACTATGGCACACAGGTGCCCGCTGAAATGCTCTGCTGTTTCTGAATGAATGTGCTTTGGAGACTCTGTGTGACTGTTTTCGGTTGACAGTTGCCCCTCTGACTTTGCAGAAGCTCTGCCATCTGACCCTTCAAGGGTCCCCAGTTTCACTCAGCCCCTCAATGTCTTCTACTCTTCATGGAAGAGCCATCCTACCTCAAAAATCAGTTCTAATTCTTATACCCCTGCTTCATATCCCATCTCTGCTATATTTTTCTTCTCCTAAAACTTACCCTACTATCTAGTGTCTTGTCCTTGTTTGTGGATTTTTCTATTTGACAAGGATGTAAATTGTATGACAGAAGTGTTTTCTACTTTCTCAGCTTCACTGATTTCTCCCCAGTGCTTAAATTAGCATCTGGCACTTAGTAAATATCCAATCAATATTTCTTGGAATGAAGAGTATTAGAAAATATAACAAATTAATATGGAGGCACAATAAGAAATGTCCCAATGTTATATTAGAAACCACCCAAACATTTTCAGGGAACAGTAGGTGCCGTAGCTTCCACATCGACGCCCATTGGGCCTCACAACGAAGAACTTGTCAAAGGCAAAAGTATCACAGAATATTCCAGCTACAGCCTTATGCTCAATGTACTTCAAAATCCCATTCTCATTACAACTAATTCCAGAGAGGCCGGGGAGATGGCTCAGTAGAATAAGTGCTTGCCTGGCAAGCACAAGGGCCTGAGTTCAATCCCCAGTTCCAAAAAAACAACTAAAACAATCACCAAAAGAAAAAAAAAAAAAAAAAAAAACAAAAAACAAGTAATTCCAGACATCACTAGTATAACCTCAAAAGTTTTTGGCCTAAAAATTTTTTGGCCTAAAAATTTAGAGAACTTTACAAAACAGATTTATAGGTATGAACATTTTTAAAAATTGACATGTGCTATGCTCTTACTGCATTTGTTTGGTCTACAACTTTCAGTCTTACAAGACATGGTTAATTGCAAGATAAAAACAGCAAAAGCATGTAATCATTCTTCATAATAAAAAGTGCACCATAAAATCGATCCTATTTATCATGATGGTTTTTGTTCATTCCAGGAAGGAATGTCTGAATTAATTTTTTTATTTCCCTGGTGTAGTAGACATTGAATAATAGGAGTGTTTTGAAAAAGAGAAAATGAAGTTGAAAGGGCCAGGGATGTAGCACAGCCACACAAGCACCTGCTTGGCAAGTGGAATGTCCTGAGTTCGATTCCCCATACCAAAGGAAAAAAAAATTTTAAAAGTAAAGAAAATACAGCTGACTGTGGTGGCACCTGCCTGTAACCACACCACCCAGAAGTTCAAAGTCAGCCTGGGCCATGTTGCCAGTGCAAGGGTAACCTGCGCAGTGTGGGGATGGGGTGGGTGGGTGGGAGGGTTAATATTCTTAAGAAGTTGAACGCAAGAACATAGAATTATTTTCTGATCTTTGAGGATCAGAAAATCAATCTATGTTGCTCAGCAACATAATTGCCTGCATGAAAGTCTCAAGGTCCTAAGTTCAATCCCTGGGACCAAAACAAAAAAAGAAAGAAAGAAAAAAAAATCAACATATGTAGTGACAATAAAGTGCTTCACAGGACCAAAAGAGAGGAAGAAAGTTGGTGCTTCTTTCGTTAAATAAAATCCCAATTTTTGCAATATTGGCAATGGGAGAGTCGCAATTCGGAAGGACAGCAGGTTTCCTGGCCTGTTTGGCTTCTAGGATTCACCCTGAAGCTTTCCTGGTCATCCCTGGGCCTAGCGAGCTGCCTGGGCTGTCTCCCTGCACGGCACGCACACTCTCCATGCATTTCCTCCCGTGGCAGGGCATTGCCCAGAAAGGTCTCCGGGCTCCACAGGCCTCATTGCTAGGGTAGGGAATCGGAGAGGAAGTGTGGCTCCCAGTGTGGCTGGCGCTAGGAAACTCGCCTTGCCAGCAAGGGCTAAGCCTTATCCTGTCCCACTCGGCTGGACCTGCTCCTCAGGGCCACTGCCTCTCCTAGCCCCCCGCCCCACCTTCTGAGCTCCATTTGCTGTCAGTGACAGATACAGGGTACATCTGTGTCCTGAGGAGCTACAGTCTCATCTCACAGCCTACAGCCATTTTCTTTTTTTATTATTATTTATTTTTTATTTTTGACTTTATTGAAGTACAAATATCAATGAGACAGTTTTAAGACACCTTAACAGGATGGATTTGATAAATTAATACATTGCAGACTGTTTTCATGTTTTGGTATCATACAAGGTGAATACACGACATTAAACTTACAGACATTATTATAGCAGATATCACTTATCAGTAAATTAAGAGAGTGTAGCTGTTTACCTATCTTATTTTTTATACCCGAATTATATCACAGATTCAATAATTAATACTTTCTACCTTATTTTCCTAGTGGTTGTCCATAGCTAGAAGCTGACATAATACCCTGTCCAACCATCATTAGTACAAATCTTGCCTCTCATAGAATTATGTAGAAGCACGGCGTTATCTATCCCAACTGTACTGTCCATACACACACATCATGACTCTTCCTTTCTATACCCCTTCCTTTGTCTACACCTGTCAGAGATGGGCACTCCATTGTCATTGCATTCTGCCTCAGTGAGTCCCAGCAGTCTCTTCTTCCCAGCTCTGACGGTAGAGGCTCCCTCACCAGCAGCTGGGAGCCAATTCAGAGTCGCAAAACTCCAGTATAGCTAAGAAAGGCAGCAGGTCTCAAGAGTTACTCACCATTGATTTGATGGTAAGCAAAAATGTCCAACGCTTCATCTCCCTTCTGAAACATATGAGTTTGAGGCCAGCCTGAACTACCCAGGGAGATCTTGTCTCCAAAACAAAAGCTGGACCTTTTATATATACAGCCCACACCTTCTATTCTGATCAAAAACTAAAAGAATGATTTTCACTAAAAGTAGTGGGTAAGTATCTTGCAAGCCATTATTGGTAAATAAGGGTTTCCATGGAAGTAAATTTTTAGGTTAAATACAAATTCATCCGCTAAACATTAGCTCAGTTTTTAGTAACAGAGATACATTTCCACTCTAGTGGCATGATGATTTAAAAAAAAATACCTTAATTCATTTTTTTTAAGTGTATTTGGTACAGGGTCACTACACAGCTCAGACTCATAGTGATCCTCCTATTTTCAGCCTCCCTGGCACTGTAATTCATCTATCTTACTTCTTGGTCTGCAACTTTTTTCCTTTCCATAGATTGCTCCCATGGAGCAAGATTTGAAAACTTTTTTAAAGGATTAAGCCAGGTGTAGTGGCACACACCTATAATCCCAGCACTCAGGCAGCTGAGGCAGGATTGTTGTGAGTTTGAGACCAACCTGGGCTAGACATGAGCTCAAGACAAGCCTAAAATACATAGGAAGACCCTGTCTGAAAAAGACCAAAATATTAATTAATATTTCCTTAAGCTTTGAGTACTGATATCAAAATAAAAGCATTAAATATTTGTAAGATACTAAAATACAATATACTTTTTTGTATTCCTTGTGAAAGTTATGAAATCACATTACCTGATTAGATTGTGATAATCCCAGAGTATGTGGAAAATCATCTTTAAATTCATCCATTAGGTCCATAATTCCTTTCTGGATCCCCTCAACTGAGGGGAAAAAAAAGTTAGGAAGAACAAAGCTTTAAAAATATCCCATTTGGGAAACAAACAGGAGAATTGCCAAGGTTTGAGGCCAGCCTGTGCTACATAGTGAGTCCAGGTCCCTCTGAACTATATAGAGAGCCCTGTCTCCAAAAACAAAATCCCCTAAATGATTCACAAGAACATGAGAAACTGGGTTCACCTTCTAGATGCCAGAAAACAAGGGAACCCTGGGGGATTTGATTCCCAGGTATCTCCACACCCACAACCCTTTACAGGATTATGAATACTTCTTCCAGAAAAGTTCTTCAATACCTCTCCACATGTCCCCCTGACAGGTTTGGTGAGCATGGGGACTTCTTGCTTGGGTTCCTAATTCCTAGCAAGCTTGCAGGCCTGAGGTGAGGATGACCTTCTCCTCAGGAAAGCAGGTAGAACAGAACCCGCAGCTCCCTGCTGGAATTCTTTGTTATCCCATAATGGGCCTCTGACAACTTGTTCCAGAATCTTCTGAAATCACTCTGGCAGTGAGAGGAGTAGGAACGGGTTTGGAGGTACGGGGTCTCCCATGAGGGGACTGAAAACTGAACCATGCTGAATCCTATGATATGAATTGAATTCTGTCCCACACTCTGCAGTGGTACTTCAACTAGTGGATCATGGAGAACAAGGCTCCTTCTGAAGAGTCTTGGCCAGAGCTTTAAAAGAAATGCCTCAAATACGATGCCAAGTGGGAGAGAAACACAAGGATTAATTCAGAAAGGCTTCTAAACAGATTGCTTTTCCTTCACCCCAGAGAGGCTCATTAGGTCAAATCAGGCAAAATGTAGTCTTGGGTTTATCTTCTTTACAATCCCAATATTTTTTTTTTCCTCTTAATCTGTATCCACCAACTAGGACTCTTACTTCAGGTAGTCACTACCTTCCTCTGACCAAACCTGGGAAGAACTTGGAATCAGGTAGATGGGGTGGATTTTGTAGCTACGTTTTAATGTGGATGAGTGGAGTTGGTGAACTAAAACCCTATTTCAGTTTGAAGCCTTTGTACTTAATTCTAGCTGTACTGTTCTCTCCACTTGGCTGTGGCTGCCAAGGTCTCCTCATGGACCTGACTGGGGAAAAGCTTCTTTCCAGGAGGACCCCTCCAGCATGTGAAGCCTGGCTTCCATATTGTCCTTAGGCCTTCACCTCCCCACACATACCTCTCCCAACAGGGTGGAACCTTCTTCCCTCCATTGTGACCCTAAGCTCTAGGACAAGTATTACCTTAAGGCTTGGAAAAGGCACTTTGGTATTAGAAAGAAAATCCTGGACAATCATGTGCACACAAACTAGGAATCTGTATGATAAAGCAATACTTTTGTCACTCTATCTGGGCATTTGGCATTAGAGTGCCTCAGAGGAATGAGTATTCTGTCTGGTCTTGCCTGTTGCCCCCACACCACCCCTCACACTGCAGTGTCCTGTGCTCCCAACTGTTTCTCTCATTACTGCCTGTGCTCGCTCTCTCTCCTCTCTCTTTCTCCTCTCTTGCTGTCCTCTCTCTCTCTCTCTCTTCTCTCTCTCCTCTCTCTCTCCTTTCTCCTCTCCTTTCTCTCCCTCCTCTCTCCTCTTTCTCCTCTCTCTCTCCTCTCTCCTTTCTCCTCTCCTGTCTCTGTCTCCTCTCTCTCCTCTCTCTTCTCTCTCTCTCCTCTTTCTCCTCTCTCTTCTGTCCTCTCTCTCTCCTCTCTCCTCTCTCTCCTCTCCTCTCTCCTCCTCTCTCTCCTCTCTCTCTCTCTCCTCTCTACTCTCCCTCTCCTCTCTCCTCTCTCTCCATTCTCTCTCTCTCTCCCCTTTCTCTCCTCTCTCCTCTCCTGTCTCTGTCTCCTCTCTCTGTCTCTGTCTCCTCTCTCTCTCCCCTCCTCTCTCTCTCTCTCTTCTCTCTCTCCTGTGTTTAGAAAGCTTTAATGCAGAAAAACAGATTTGCACATAATTTTGAAGAAAATAACAAGTGCAGGCAAAGTTGCCTTAGTGATAGAAATAATGAAATTTTGGAGCACAGGCTGGACTTGAATTCCAGCTCTGTTCTCTCCAGGCTGTGTAATTCTCGGCAATTCATTAAATTTTCCAGCCCTAACTTTTACCTTTTAAGATGTGATAATCACAGCTAGTTGTGGTGGTGCACGCTCGTAATCCCAGCCCTCAGGAGGCTGAGGCAGGAAGATCACTGTGAATTCCAGACCAGCCTGGGCTACAGAGTGAGCTCACAGCTTGCCTGAACTGCATAGCAAGACCCTGTCTCAAAAAGACCAGGAAGAAAAAAAAGAGATAAAACGTGACAATAATTACTTAGTGGGTCTGAAATGTTCATTAAATTGCAGGTATTATTAAGCATACAATATATTTTGCTTTTAAGAAGTTGCAAAATCTTAATATAGGTCAGTTCTGGGTTTTCCTGGTTCACATAGGTTTCAGCCTGTTTTGATAGGTAGGCGTCCACCTGGCAGGCACACTGAGAGCCTGCCTGACTAGATGCTTTCTGAACCTTCTCCAAGCTTCGATTCCACCTGCCAGAACTCAGCAGGTTTTGATAGCACGGCCTAGGCCTGACATCAGCAGGAGGAGGGGGCAGGACGCACATGGCCGCCTGGCTCTTTCGCAGGGCTCCACTGTCACCCTCCAGAGAGTACTTCTTCTCCTCCTTTTAGTTGGTCTGACTCATTATGCAGAGCATGCTGCGTTTCTTTTCCTGCCTTTAATGAATGTGCCGTTGCTCTTGGCTTGGCCAACTCTTTGCTCAGGACTGAGAGAACCTGGAAACCACTTCTGGAGAAGAGTTGAGCACCCACTCCCAACCAAGCTGCTCCTGAGGTCCTGATTACAACTCTGAGATGATTTTTCCTGTTCTAAGATGCTACAGTTTGGTATAATTTGTCGCTTAGCAATATGCCAGTCACAGTTTATTTAATTTTTTTCTTTTTATTTATTTATTTTTTGGAGTCATTTAAAACAGCAATAGCCAGGTATGATGGTTCATACCTGTAACCCCAGCACTTGGGAGGCTAAGATAGAAGAATCACCAAAAGTTTGAGGACAGCCTGGGCTACAGAGTGAGTTCAAGGCTAGCCTGTACTACATAGTGAGACCATGTCTTGAAAAAACACAACACAAAAACATATTCAGTAAAAATAATTGTATTTTCTAAAATAAAAAACATAGGGCCGGCCAAATAGCTCAGTGGATCAAAGCCCCTGTAAGCAGGCGCAGGGGCAGGGGTTTGATCCCTGGGCCTGGCATGTGGGCCCCATCTGCAGGGCACGCTGAGACAGCAAATGAAACTGCGCATGGTGGCTCACACCCATAATCCCAACTCTTGGGAGGCTGAAAAAAGATGGATCTCTGAGTCCGATCTAGTAGTGAGACCCTGAACACACTATAGGCCCTTCCCTAAAATACAAGGAAATAAAATATGTAGCAAGCCAAGTGATTGCTTTCATTTTTTGAAATCCTTTTAATATCTAGTTTTGTAGGACACGTCTCGCTTCTCATGTCTGTTTCTGGATTTCATCTACTGCAGCACATTATTTTGGTTGAATTGCTCATGAACTGTTTACCCCTATGTCTTCAAGAGTTCCTCCTACTTTCTCTTCCAGGAGATTGTTTCTGTTTTAATATTTAGATCTTTAATCCATTTTGACCTTAACTTAGTGCATGGTGATAGAGCTGGGTCAAGTTTTAGTTTTCAGCATGTAGAAAGCCATGTTTTCCAGAACCATTTGTTCAAGAGGCTATTTTTCTTCCAGTGAGCTTGTGTAGCCCCTTTGTTGAAGATAAGATGGCTGAGTGTTTTCGTAGATGCCTCTGTGTCTTCTAATCTATTCCATTGATCCTCAGGTCTATTTTGTTGCCAATACCATGTTGATTTTATCACAGTGGCTTTGTAGTATAATTTCAAATCAGGAATTGTGATGCTGCCTGCCTTGTCTTTATTGGCCAAGATTGCCTTTGCTATTCTAGGTCTTTTGTGGTTCCAAATAAATTTTAGGATTGATTTCTCTAGGTCTGGGAGGTATGTTGGTGGCAGTTTGATAGGGATTGCATTAAATCTGTACGGCAATTTTGGAAGTATGGCCATCTTCACGATGTTGGTTCTTCCTATCCAGGAGCATGGAATATCTTTCCATTTTCTTTTTTTTTCCATTTATTTTTGTTTTATTGAAATACAAATGTCAATCAGACAGTTTCAAAACACCATAACCATACAGAGTCGATGAAATAATACATTGCAAACTGTTTTCATAACGTTTTGGTATTGTACAAGGTGCATACATGATATTATATTTACAGGTTTTTATACAGCTGAATTATAACAAAGATTCAATAATTATTTACCTAGTGGATGACCATAGCACTAAAAGCCGACATAATATCCTGTCCAACCACCTTTAGTGCAGATCTTGCCTCTCATAGAATTATGTAGAAGCACAGCGTTATCTATCCCAACTGTACTGTCTATACACACACATGATGATTTTTTCCTTCTACAACCCTTCCTTTGTCTACACCTGTCAAAAGTGGGCACTCTGTTGACATTCAACTACCTTAGGTGCTTAAACTCGACAATCTTTCCATTTTCTGAAATCCTCTATAATCTCTTTTCTTAGGGTGTTGTAATTTTCTGTGAAAAGATCTTTGACTTCCTTGGTTAAGTGAATCCCAAGGTATTTCATTTTCTGAGGTGCTATTGTAAAAGGTATTATTTCTATTGTTTCCCTTTCAGTGTACTTGTTATCTATGTAGAGGAATGCTATTGACTTTTGAGTATTGATTTTGTATCCTGCTATGCTACTGAATTTCCCTATCAGTTCTAGTAGTTTCTTGGTGGAATTTTTGGGGTCTTCCAAGTAAAGTATCATGTCATCTGCAAATAGTGATAATTTAACTTCTTCTTTACCTATTCTTATTTCCTTTATTTCTCCCTCTTTTCTAATGGCTGTTGCTAAGGATTCCAAGACTATATTGAATGGGAGGGGTGATAGAGGACATCCTTGTCTTGTACCTGATTTAAGAGTAAAAGATTTCAGTTTTTCCCCATTTAGGATTATATGAGCTTTTGGGTTGTCATAGATGAAATGCATGAAGAAAATCCTGCCTCATACAGATAGGTAGCTGCAAAGGAAGCATTTAATAGTTTTTCCAGGTAACTGTGGATATTCTTCTTTGATCATTTTTCATTATTCAACCACTGATAATTTCTTTAGAAGTTCATTATAGTTTGGAAGCCTTATCAGTGTACTTTTTATACTCTATTACATTAATAAGTATTGGTCTATTTTGCGTAGTAAATGACCTTTTGCTAGTACATAATTTTATATCATCATGCACTGATTATCTGAATAATATTGGTTTTATGAGTTATGCAGATCTTCTATTGACAGGTTTGTATAAAAGTCCCACCAAAAAAACCCAAAAGACAAGCATTTATTAATAGTGTAAGTGAGCCTATCAGCAAGCCTTTAAATTTGGAGAAGTGATATTACTATATTGTCACATAGCAAATTAGCCCAAATTCCATAAGTTAGAACAATAGACTTATCATTTCTCAGTTGTCGTTTGTTTGTTTTTCTTTTTGACTGGGAATCAAACTCAGGCCCTTGCGCTTGACAGGCAGTGCTGAGCTGTCTCCCCAGCCCATTTCCCAGTTCTTTAAGGGTGAAGAATTCAACGCTTTGCTTCTGTTGGCTCTTGCTCCAGGTCCCAGAGGAGCTCCAGGCCAGCTGTCAGCTGAGCTGTGCTCATCCAGAGGCTGAGAGGCCTGCTTCCAGGTCACCAGGGGCCTTGTGGTAGCCTCCAGAAGCTCCAACCCAGTCCACTCAGACAGTCGCCAGCAAGCTGCACATGGGTGTGTCGCATGGGCACTTGAGTGTGTGTGTCCTCAGCTGGCTTCCCCCACCCAGGGCTGCCTGACAGTCTAGTAGCTCCCGCTGAGGTGAGCACTAACAAGAGGGAGAGCAGCGAAGAGCAGGGGAGAGGGGAGAGGGAGGAGGAGCTCAGCGTAGGAGCCAGCCATTGTGTGATTCTTTTTTTTAACAGAAGACTGAGGTCGGATGGAATGCTCTCTCCTGACAGGAGAGGAAGGAAGGAGGCAGAGAAAGAGAAGGAGGAGGAAGGGGAATGTTATTTTATAATCTAATCTCAGTGTGACAGCTCTCGTCTTCAGCCATATGCTAGTTGAGGTAGGACAGAGGAGATGAAAACTAGGCAGAAAAGAGTCAAGGAAGCCGGGCGTGATGGCGCAGGCCTGTAATCCCAGCACTCGGGAGGCTGAGGCAGGAGGATTGTTGTGAGTTCGAGACCAGCCTGAGCTACAAAGTGAGCTTAAGGCCAGCCTGAACTGCATAGTGAGACCCTGTCTCAAAAAGACAAAAAAAAAAAAAAAAAAAAAAGAGTCAAGGAAAATCATAATCTTAATGAAAGCTGCAGCTCTAGGAAATAAGCCCACTTCTGTTTTGTTTTGGTTTTGGCTTTTATTTTGACAAGAGTTTAGCTTTCACCTGCGAAAGGGCTCTGTCATTGCCAGGGCATCCGTCCCTCACTTACCGGGGAGGCTACGCCACGCAGCCCATGATAAGTGAAAATCAGCGAAGAAGCCATGTTGTATTTATTGTAGTATTTATATTTTAAGGCTTTATAAGCCTTCCTACAGTCTTATAAACCTTTCTCACACTTTTAAATACACTTCTAATATTCTTAACCATTTTCTAAACTCGTAAACCTACGTAATTTTAACAACATATGTATCCTGTACAGTACTGCAAAATCCCACGAGATAGTGAAAACTCCGCAATAAGTAATTTGGGTTAATATTTTTTAAAAACCCGCAAAACAGTGAGTCTGAAAATTGAACCCTGAAATAACGAGGGACTGCTGTGTTTGCAACGGACCGATCCAGCTGCCCACTCCTGTGGGTGGGCCAGCTCCAGCCCAAGACCCTAGATTATCAAATTCCATATCTCCACCACTGAAAACTCATAAATATTTCCAGTTCCAAACTGCAATGTACCTTATTTCTTGGGAGCCCAGTAAACACTTCCTGTCCCTCCTGTGAGTTCTGAAAGTTTTTCTGTGATGGGGGTCACAGAACCTGCACCTACTCTCTACATAGAGTGGAGGGAAGAAACTGTGCTGACCTCGAGGAGGGCCAACTCCAACTCAAAGCCCTAATTCAGGGTGGGGATATGGCTCAGTGGTATAAGTGCCTGCCCTGACTCCAATCCCTGGTACCACAAAAAAAAGCAAACAAGCAAAACTGCAATTCATTAAGTTCATAGGACCAGATGCAAGTTTCCCTAAGTTTTGATTTTTGCTTTAAAGTTCACACTTATGATGGACAACTAGCACTGTCATTTGTTTTTCTAGATATGACAGACTCATTTTTTTTTCTTTTCTTTTTTTTTTTTTTTTTGGAGAATCAGGGATTGAACTCAGGCCCTTGTACTTGGCAGGGAAGCGATTATTCCACTGAGCTATCTTCCCCAGCCCTCTTTTATTTTTTTTTTTAAAAAGCCAACTGCGCAGCCCCATACAACAGTAGCACTGAACTTTTTAGAGACCAGCGAAAAAACTTCAACTCAAAACCACTTATTTATCACTACAATTAAGCCTGAATTTTGAAATTTTAGTTTATAAAAAAGCCTCATACATTAACATCTTTTTTGTTATTAAAAAAAGTGTGTGCCATAGTTACACTATGACTGCCATATAATCATATTTTTATGTCAGTCGTGTTTTCAAGAGATAAAGGCCAGTGTGGTGGCACATGCCTGCAATCCCAGCACTCAGGAGGCTGAGACAGGAAGATCTCAATGAGTTTGGGGCAGCCTGGACTGCATAGTGAGTTCAAGGCCACCCTGAACTAACTGGCAGGACCTTGTCTCAAAAATAGGAAAAGAGAAAATGAAAGTATGAAAAAAAAAATCACAGTTTAAGCAATTATGCAAAAACCTTTCCTTGAGGTAATCATATTCTCAGTAAATGGGAGAAGTGCTTTGTGTGTAGCTTGTATTTAATGAGATAAATGTGCTAAATATTAAAATGTTTACTCTAGAGTCGCTAACATGTGTATTTAAGCATCTTAAATAAAACTGACTTTTTTCTTTTTTTGGTCTTATTGAAACAGGGTCTCACTACGTAGTTCAGGCTGGCTTTGAGCTCACTCTGTAGCCCAGGCTGGTCTCAAACTCATGGTGATTCTCCTGCCTCAACCTCCCAAGTGCTGGGATTATGGGTGGGTGTCACCCCCAGCCAAAATTGATTTTTTTGGTACATAATTGACTGCTCTTAATTCACACTAGGAAGAACACTGTGGGGAGGAGGCCAGGAAATGTCCCATGGAAAGATGTGTGCACTGAGATCGGCTGAGAATTGAGATGGCTGGAGCA
>PVKA01050240.1:0-12824 GCA_004027165.1 Ctenomys sociabilis | reverse complement strand
GGCTAAGAACCACTAGGGAGAGTCCTGCTCTCTTATAGATTCAAGGGAGGTTCTCCAAGGAATGAAATGAATTCTCGTCTCCTAATGAGTGGCAGAATTCCTTCATTCAGAGTAATAGGGGGTAAATATTTGTCCTGTCTTCTCACATGAATATCTCTTTATTAAAGGGTTTCATCATAAAAATCACTGTTCCTCCTGGCTTGTGGGGTCTTTTAGAACCCAAAATTCTATGATTTACATTAAAAGCATGCAGATCAACTCTGAATCATATGGGAAAACCCCTCCAATGCATTTCCTGGGTTTACAATTCCACAAAGAAAAGCCTTGAGCTGGTAGGCACACCTGAATCACACCAAGCATTCATCTCCAACAACAGTTGTTGAGAATGGTAACAACTCTTTTCTCATGCAGGGCTTTCTGCTTCCTGCCCCTCAATTTCCTTCATACTCTCTGAAAGTAACTTTCCTGTTATCCCAAAAGGCCAGCAGCTTTCTGATGGCTTCCCTAACCAATTCTTTCAAAGGAGTGCCTTTATTTTTAACTTCAAGAACAGGCTGCCTTGTAACACCCAACCAAAACCGTGGGTGCTATCCATGTCACCGTGCTATCCATGTTGGAGCCTCTTCACAATCAACAGGGGCTCCTACCCAGCATTCCATGTCACCTATGTAGTCCATGGTTGAACACTACACAATTACATATCAAAAATTATTATTAAAAGTCATACAAATACTGTGAAAAAGTCCAGTCTTGGGAGGCCACATTATTAGATGTCTAGAAGTGCATGCAGCCCACTGTCTGGGCCTAGGAGTTGTATATACAAATGTTCTAAATCCTCCTATACTGGAAACGTGGCATCAAGTTGTCAGCTGTGACTCATCCACCAAAAAAACAACACTGAATATTATACACACTATTGTCTTTTTCTGGATGATGTTAGTTGGTCTCCAGGAGGGATATTTACATAATGTATTGGTTTTCTAAGAAAATATAACATGAATGTGTTTTCCCTCTCAAAAACCAAAGAATGATAGGATAGGTGTGTTCAAAGTGAGGAAGAATATTTTTGAGAAGAGTTAATGGCAATGTATATTTTACAGTAATATTTTCTTTAAATTTAAACCTTCACCATATAGTCTAATCCCTCGGTACATGAATTTTTGATGAATAGGTTCAAGATAAAGTCTGAAGGCAACAAGGTATTGTTAGAAGCTTTTTATAGTAAGAATGCTTTAGTGTGATGCTTCTATAATTTAAAAAATAAAAAGATGTGCTGCAACAGTTATACACCCTCAAGGTGTAGTCATCCTCAACCATCTTGAAAGTGGCTCCATAAAAAACATGAAAAGAAGGGGAAACACCCAAGGAGACTCAAAGGCTAGAATCAATTCTTCGTAACGAAGTTTAATGGCAAGACACACTGCAGGGTAATTATAATCCCTCACTATCCCTACCCTAAAATATCTTTTCCTGGACTAGTGGTTTACTCAGTGATAGAGAGCTTGCCCAGCATATGTTGATGCCCTTGATTAGATCCCCAACATTGCAAAGGAAAAAAAAGAAGGGCAGGAGAAAAGGAGGGCAGGAAGGAAGAGAGAGAAAGAAAGAAGGAAGGAAGGAAGGAAGGAAGGAAGGAAGGAAGGAAGGAAGGAAGGAAGGAAAGAAGGGTGGAAGAAAGAGAGGAATGAAAGAAGGAAAGAAGGGAGGAAGGAAGAGAGAGAGAGAGAAAGAAAGAAAGAAAGAAAGAAAGAAAGAAAGAAAGAAAGAAAGAAAGAAAGAAAGAGAAAGAAAGACAGAGAAAGAAAACTACTTGCACAAAATGCAAATGTATCACCTACTGGAGTATAAAGTCAGTGAAGTCAAACAAATGTCTCAGTCATCTTTGTGTTCCTCATAGTAGAATGCTTGATACCTGAATGTGTACACTAGAAACCTGTTAGCTAGTGGTACCTGTGTGTCCATTGTACAAATTATATACATACATTGTATCCACTGGATATTTATCAGGCTTCTTCTGTGTACTTGGCACTGTATATTAAATATTTGTTACATAAGTTTTGAGTGAAGTTTTTAAAAGCTTTATTACCATGCAACTTAGTTACTGTCCTCATTGCTAAGACAAAATACCTGATGCCCAAACTTAAGGGAGGACATGCTAACTTATCTGACTGTTTGTAAAGGTTTGAGTCCAAAGTTGGCTCACTCCAAGGGAAGGGAGCCCACAGCAGATAGGCCTCACAGAGGAGAAAGTCTGTGGCAGTCATAAGACAGCAAATCAAAGAAGACATGACCACCTCTCTTTCTATCCTTTATGTTGCATCCAGGCTACTTAGGGCATGTAGACTCACACCCTTAATCCTAGTGCTTTTGATCCTAATGGTGTACCAAGAAATAATCCCAGCACCACACACTAAACATCTATCCACCTCTGAAAAAGGCCACCTATGATTGTTTGAGGCTTCAGGGGGCCATCTAGACAGAAGCCATAACATACATTAGTACAGTTGTACCAAAGTACACAAACATAGATAACTGACTGAAAGAGAAAGGATGACAAGTTGAGACATCTCTCATAAACAGGGATTATAGAATAATATGTAGTAGGTGTTCGATAATTAACAATTGTTATTATTATTAACCTTTCATCCTGAAAATCCTGTACTCTAGCTGGGGGAGATGTAGGGAAGAAAAAAAGACATCAAATAATTACCTCTAAAGCAAGGAAGAATCAGTTAAGTGCTGCCCATGAGAAAGGGACCAAGGGCCGGGGACATAGCTCAATAGAATAAGTACTTGCCTGGCAAGTGCAAGAGCCTAAGTTCAATCCCTGGTACTGCAAGAAAAGAAAGAGAGAAAGGGACCAAGGGCATGTAACCCAAAGGAAAGTATAATTTCCAATTAGGGGGCCAAGGAGATGGCTCAGTGGAGTAAGAGCTTCCCTGGCAAGCACAAGGGCCTGAGTTCAATCCCTGGTTCCACTAAAGGAAAAAAAAAAAAAAAGGAGCCTAGTTCACAGAGGCTTAACAAAACTTGAGTTGGTTTTTTGGGAAACTACTCACTTGGAGCCCCCCCTCCTATCCCTGTCTCGGACAGGAGCTTTCTTTCCCTCAATAAATCTATTCTGCTCATAAAAAAAGAATTCCAATTAAATGAGGGGATTGGGAAAGGATTGCCAGACAAGGGAGCATTTCTAATTGAACCTGAGAGGATGAGGAGTATTTCTGTAAGTACAGAAAGACTAAGATATATAGCTGTCCCTTCTCTTGCCTCTGAACAGAAAGATAGTCCCATATAAGACACAGAATGGAATTAGGATGGTAAAGAAAAGAAGAGAGACACGGTTAAGATTATGTCTCTATAACGACAAACATACACTTTGGCAGCAAATAAACCAATCTTCATGAATCACTTGCTTTATCCAAACTCAGGCAAAGAAAATTTAGCAAAAAGGAGGGGGAAAAAAAGATTGAAGCTGAATACCAGGATAAAATCATTTCACTAGAAAGATGGTTTTGATTGTAAGACAATCTCCCAAGGAAAAGAAAAGAATCCCTTGCTGGTGCATTCCATTAGCTAGAAAATATCTTGGATACATTTGAATCTTTTGATTGCCTGATTGAATGAAAGCTCTTAAAACAAGAATGAAGAACAGACATTCCCTTAGAAATTGCACTCTGACAGTCTAGACAGTAGCCCAGACTATACAGCATTTTGTATAAAAAGTTTTACTAAGTCCTACTGGACAAGTGGACCTTTTACTATACACTCTCTTTTACCAGTGATTCCATGAGTATGCATTGCCTGATGAGACCATGGGCTCTTTGACATCAGGAATACAATTATCTTCATAACCCAGCACCATCCTAGGCACACGGTTCCCTGTGCTTGAATTTCTCTTGCCAATCATCTCTCCAGTCCTTCTAAGTTTCTTCATTACTAGATGATAAATTAGAATGAATATAGGAGCCAGAGGGGGAGATAGCTCAGTGGCATAACTGTCTACCTGGCAAGAGCAAGGTTCTGAGTTCAATCCCGGGTACCAAAAACAAAACAGGAGCCACACTGGTTCATTTGTAATTGTTTTGGGGTTGTTGATTTGAGCCCCTGAGTTTATTCTTGTGAGGCAAAAAGAATATGATCAATTTTTGTCTCTTCTCCAATATGCAACAACAGGTTTTCTTCTAAGTCCAAAAGAGAAAGACAATAAGAAATTTATATAAATTCCTAAAGGGACACTGCAAAGTCACACAATGAAGCCAAACTCAAGAAGAGATAGGCACCACTTCTGCGGTTAGGATTGGGTCATGCAAAATACCTTTAGCCAACTTTGAAGCTATCAAATTCTGCTTTAGTCATGTAATCAACCTGTGAACACTGGATGAAAAATTAGGTCCCCTTCTGCCTGAAAGGATAGTCAACTGTGTGTCCTAACCCTTGGCCACTGGCTGCTGGGAGGGTAAGCAAGAGATCCTAAACATTCCAAGAATGGAATTGATTAGGGAATCAAAGAGTGATGTGGCTTGAGGAGAGAGGCAAAACATTGTCATTTGTGAAAGAGCATCTTTTCAGTCTTCTCCTTTTCCAGGAGGTTGACTGGACTTTTAATTAACTGTGGAAATGTATCACATGGGAGCCTGTTAAAAATTCAGAATCACAGGTTCCCAATTTAACAAGATCCCCAGATAATTCATATGCACAGGAAAGTTTGAGACTCACTGCCCTAACCCTTCCAGGCTTGTTTCCTATTCCCCTAAATTGGAATGGAGGACACCAACTTATCTGTGTGATTGCCATGGAAAACAAATGACGTAACCTAGGCAACAGTGTGCTGGAGCCATTTGTTACATTTTGGAAAACTGTAAGACAGTTGTTATGTTTTCAGTAGCTTGAAAATGGACTAAAGTGGGAGTATTTGCACCACAAAATTCTGCACACCTGTACACAGCAGGGCTTTGTGTTGCTTCTACAGAGATCCAAGTTAATGTGCATGCACTGCATCATAGGACTCTTTCAGAGGTGCTGTCCAAGACTTAGAAGCTAAGGACTCAGCAATGCCCTGCTCATGGAGAATGCCTGCAAGTCTCCATTGGTCTTCACAAGAGGGAGGAGGCCAGCTTGAGTTTGGATATCAGGACAGAGGAGGTAAAGGCACCAAAATACAGGCTTCCCGGAATCAACCAGTCTCTCTCCATTTGGGCTCCCCTGGGTTCCCTGGAGCCGGCATTCAACAGCTGGAGCTCATTATCGTGTTCCTTACCAGCTAGCAGCTCAAAGGCCTTGTTCTCTTAGACTGCAGAGGGTCAGCACTTCAGCAGCAAGGGAAGCAAGGCCCAGCCCAGCACCACTGTGCCCTGTCTGAGGAACCTTTGAAAACAAATTTTCAACTCATTAAGGAAATAAAAATGAAAAACAAATCCCAAGAGAGGAGAAAATCCGCCTACTAGCTAGGTTCCTTAACTCAGACTGTGCATTAATGGGACATTAAAATCACACCAAAAGGAAAAAAGCACTTCAGCCATCAAACTCTCTGGTTCACATAGGGCAAAGATGAACCACAAGGCTATGGAACATTTGCACACTTCAATGTCTTTGCAAGAGGATGATTGGTCTCTCAGAGGTACCATAAGCATTTTGTGATGGTGAGGTTGCTATGGTGGCTGCTTTTGTGTTGAATAACAAAGTGCTACATAAACTTGGGCAAATCTGCATTAATTATGTCTGCCATTATGTCTACAGCCCTAAGCTTATTCACTCTCACTGTTAATTGAAGAAACATGCTCGGACACAGTAAGGGCTCGTGGTCAGAACTCTGGCAGCAAGGGCACGTCTCAGGTAGCTTCATCTTGTGCACTTTTTTTTCCCTCCAGCTGGATCACTACTGACTGCCAGCGTACCTTTTCTGGAATTATTTTGCCAGCCTTTCAGGACAAAGGCTATGATGAGGAGTACTTGGTATCTTCAGATAATAGAAAGCACAACCAAGGGAACATGTTTCCATTTCTATCATGGAAACATAATATTCTACTTTGACTCATATTTAGTCCATATTTGTGTGAAAATGTTTTCATATAAAATAAGTCCTGAAACTTAGCACCATTTTGTTTCTTTGTCTTTTATCTCTTGCCCCTCTGAGCCACAACATTCCATGCAATCCAGAATTGTATTATCAGAGCCCAGCTTCCTTTGGTCCAAGCAGAACATATTGTAGCACTATGAAAATAACGAAGCATTGCCAGTGTCAAGCACTTCCTCACTTCAACCACTCCTCACATTTTTCAGTGCCCTTGCTTTTCTTAAAGAAGTTGCAGCAGAACAGTGTCTGTCTGTAACTAGTCTGCAGCCTTGGCAAAAATGTTTTTTGAAGAACACTTCAAACATATCTCGTATATCCCCAGCTCCTTGCTTTATCTCGGTGGATGACCAGGATCTGACACTTTCCCAGAAACAGGATAGCCACATTCCAGTGTCTACAGACAACACTTTGTTGTTTTGTACTTTTTATCCTAATATCCAAGATAACAACTAAGCCATGCACCCTTTACTCCCTTCTGGAAAAATGCAGCCAACCAACAACACACAGAAAGGCAACCCCCAGCTGGGAAATCCACTCTCATCTCAGGGGTGATTGCAGTGTGCTGATGAGTCATGAGAGCTTACAAATGGCAAAACCAGGTGTCTGCATTTCCAAGCAATATTAAAAGAGCTCCCTAACATCACTGGGACTTGAGTGGGATTGAACTCCAGCTCTGTACCAACTACAACAGGGAAATGTGTGCAGGCGTTTCTGATTTTCCTCTCACATTCTTTCAGACAGCCAACTTTTACAGAGGGTAGCCACATGATTGAAGCCTGGGATTTCACTTGGCCCTGAGCCACCAACACTAACACATGTCTAAAGACTCAAAGCTGCATCATCAGTGGGTTCTGAACACCGTCACTATAGATGTGGGTTTTGCAAGCTAGATGAAGTCTGCTTCTTGAACTTCTGTGAGAGAGCAAGAGAAAGATGATTGAGTGGGTGGGCCTGAGCACCAACAAATACGCACTCACAGGTCGAAGAATACCCAGGAATCAAACCAGGTGAAACCCACACTGCTAGGCATTAGGCACTTTCTCTAGGGCAGCACGCTCTGGCTGACCCATGTTGGCCCCAATCCCAGCCATCTAAAGCTCCAAATTGCACCTCTCCAAAATCTCCAAGATATTGGTAAAATAATCTCATCTCTGAAATGAATCACTGTCCACCTCAGCCAAGCTTGGGAAAGTAACTGTCACATTTCTTTGTACAGGAGATTAGATTGATCAATTAGAAATTTCTACTCATAAGCAAATGATAATAATGAATGGGCCTTATGCCTCATCAGAAATCTCATGGTGGATCTGCACGCTGGATGATGCAAACACTTCCATGTATGTGAGACAAATGTGACTTCTAGCATATCACTGATGTGCTGCCTAACCATTGACACATTACTTTTACTCTCTATGATCCAGTTTTTCCATCTCTTCTAGGAGAAAATTGCACTGGATGAACTCAGAGGCCATTTCCAGTTCTGTTACTGAGTGATTGTGTGCTGCACACAATGCCTTTACAATTAGGATTCCCCAGGTGGTCATCAGAAGCTCCTCCTTTTTTGCGGCATTCTGAAGTTAGACCAACTTTGCTGTAATATAGGAAATGTCGTTGCAATAGGCTGACAGCAGGAAGAAGCAATACATTTGGGCTGCACAGCAAGAATGTTTGATACTACATGGTATTTTCTCCTTAAAACACTTTGCATATACAACCGCAGTACACTTATGAAAGAAATCAACAAGAAAACTCACCAACTTCATAGGTAGCCTTCTCAAGACATGCAAAAGCTTTTAGGACATAAAATTACTGGATCTTTCCCTGCTCCATTCCCTGAAAAGCATGAACCTTTAATGTCAGGCCCTGACAAGGTTGCAACAATCCATCAGTCCAGCATCTCTAGTCACCCATACTGGGAAATGAGCTCAGCTTTGTCCCTTAGTTTTCATATGTCCTTCAATACAGATTCTAGAGTGAATCTCTGAAACAGGTACCACTAATACAACAGTTGCACTAGAGTCTGTTTTAGTCCTATGTGCTAGAAAATGTGCTGAAGATTTTACATCTCTGATAATGAGCAAAGACTTGAACCTGGGTTTTAGTACATTACCGATTTTCTGGCTGATGTCTGGCAGGTCACTTTTGAGCTCTGGGACTCAAGTTTCCTGTCTTTACAAACAAAAATTTGAATTCTATGGCCTTCCATGCTACTTCTAGCTTTGGTCCTGAGCTACATGAAGAAGGATCATAAAACTCCAATATATAAGTCCGGGAGCCTTAACTCTAATTCTAGCTTTGCTATTTAGTAGCTGTGCTCCTTATCAAATTACACAGCTGACTAAAGACCTTGAATCGTGAGGGCCCTTGTGGAACACCAAAAAACAATGATGCCCATATTTATGAGCAAAAACATTTTTTGGACTTATATGTGTACTTATTTCCATGGGAGAATAATAACAATAATATTGATACCCAAACATTTCTATGAAAGTGTATATTAAACTTTCTCTTTTATCTGCTGTTCATTTGCTACTTTTTAAAAATTTATGATCTATCATTTGTACAATGCCTTACCTGATCTTTTCCTTTGTGGCTATCCCTGTCTCACTTCATGACCACTTTTTCACTCAATCATCTTGCCAACTATTAAGGACTCCTTTGGTTTTTAAGAAAATTCCTAACATATGCTTTCAATGGGGCCTTCTACTTGCCGTCTTCTCTGTCTGTAGCCACATACTTCCTTCAGGTCAAATATCACCTTCCTATTAGAGGTCCTGGGCATTCACACCACCAAATATTTCAAAACTGATTCACAGTACCTATTTTTTTCCTGCTTGCTCACTTTACTTTTCTGCTTCACTTTCATCACAAATAGTATGTTTTACTAATTTATCAAATTATCATCTCTGTCCCGTCCTAGATTATAAGTTCCATGAGGTGAGGGATTTTCCTCTTGTGGTCCATTCCCACCACCACCGCTGCCATTTCTGCTGTGCCTGCCAATAACAGATCCTGGCCCAGAAAAACAGGAACATGTTATATCAGTCACCAAATGTCTAATATATATTCACCAGAGAAAATTATAATTGAAAAAATGTATTGGCTTAATCCACAAACTTCAAAAGGCCTCCATCTTTCTCCATTCTTCACAGCTCAATTTTCAGTCTAGCCCTAGGACTGCAGGGCTCCCCAGAGGGGAATCAGGGAGCCCTGGGTGCAAATGTTTTCTTTCCACACTGCACATTCTTTTTTCTTTTTCACACTGCACATTCTGACTTGGGTAGGCTAAGCCACTGGCCGCCAGTCACTAATCCACACTTCTGATGTAACCATGCAGTGATATGTAAGAACAAAGAGTGCTCTACACATGAAAGCAACCACAGAGAATGTTCCCTGAGTGCCAAGCTCTGGGCTTAAACACATTTCTGCCACTATTAGTGAAGCTCATAAGCACCCCTTGAGATTAGTGTCACTGTTTCCCTGTCTTTTTCCAGTGATAAAACTGAAACTGAAGGAGGTTACATTTCTTACCATGTGTGCACAGCTAGTAGTGGCTAAGTTGATGCTATAACTCCAGATCTTAGACTCTGAGCCTTTGCCTCCTTCTCCCATCTATCCTCTGGCTTCTTCCAGCTGCTGAAGTGCTCTCCCTGTCCTCACACTGGAATTTAGTGTTTGGGAATTAAAATATCTAGATGTCAACACAAAGATAATTTAACTCCCTTTCAAAGAGCCTATTTTGGGCAGGAGAGATAGCCCAGTAGAATAAGTGCTTCCCCAGCAAGTGCAAGAGTCTAAGTTCAATCCCCAGTTTTGCCAAAAACAAAAACAAACAAACAAAAAAGAGCCAATTTTGTCTCTTGTGGCTAAGTGATAAGTTTGAAGGATGTAGTTCAACAGCATAAGCACCTGCCTGGCAGGTCTTGAGTTCAAAAATGAAATAAAGACAGAAAAATGATTAGTTTGGAACACATAAAAAGGAAGAAAAAATTGCTTTTAAAATTCTGATGTTGGGACCGGAGACATGGCTCAGTAGAATAAGTGCTTCCCTAGCAAATGCAAGGGCCTGAGTTCCACCAAAAAAAAATTCCTATTCCTGGTTCCACCAAAAAAAAATCTGATGCAAGGAGACTGAGTGTGGTGGTACATGCTTGAAATCCCAGTACTTGGTAGACTGAAAACAAGAGGATCACTATGAGTCTGATTTACATAGTGAAACCCTGTAGACCCTGTACTAAATACACAAAAAAAAATACTTGATGCAAGTGCTAAGGGTGTGGTGAAATGCATACCTAGAATACAAAAGGCCCTGGGTTTAATCTCCAGTAACACACACACACACACACACACACACACACACATTCAAATTTGTTAAGTGAAATTCTGTATCAATTGTAATATTTTTTCTGTTTTAATTTTAATTTTTACTCTGTTTTAAAAGACAAAGAATGTTAATCCCATAGCCTGGCATCTAAAAACAACGTAGTAAATGTTGATTTCCTCCCCCTTTTTCAACTTCATGTCTGAATGTTCTCTGTGGAGTTCCCAGTCTCTAGGACACTGCCTGATGAGTGGCAGGAGAAGAGAATTTCTCTACCTTGTAGGAAAACCTTTTTTCTCTTTCATTCATTGCTTCCCTTGTCACTTTGATGGCCTAAATACTAAAGGTACAGGATTTCAAGAAGTGAACATGACCTAAAAAAATCATTCTTCTTAAAAATGAGGAAATCTAAAAATCTACTATAGTTAAGCATGAAGAATGCTTAACAGTTCTCTAATGATTGATCAAAGACCATTCAGATCTTAATTACGTTGATCCTTACATGAAGAGAGAAAATAAAAATTAACACTGTCAAAAAAACAACTCACAGCAATTAAAGATGAAAAATACGAAATAAAATAAAGGATCTTTTCTGTGAATGGTATGTTTAAAAATTTTGTAAGTTTCATTGTGTTGCTGTGGTAGCAACAGTTTCAACTATTTTCAGTTATCTAGAAATACTCATTAGGGTTAAGTGTATCCTATGATGGCCAATTGTTTTCCCGGGTTTATCTTAAAGCATCATCCTATAAATGCAAATGAATGTTTGCAGACATCTGAAGATTAATCCCAAAATGGAAATATTTAGTAAAGCATCTATCTTTAGATAGTGCTATAACAATCACACTTGGAATTTATCAACCGCCTTTGTTCTGAGCAGCTCAAAGGGCTCCAAAAACATTGTTTCATTAATCAAATAGGGCATTCTTAAGTTTGAGTATCATGATGTGGCTGGTTAGTGGTGTCAGCAGGTCCATATTGTTACTACAGGACTCCTGGAGCAGAATGAAATGATACAAGAGAGAAAGCTCCACAGTCACCTTCATGTGCAAGTCCTAGTACAATAAACCATGTCTGAATGTACTTTCACAGGATTATATTAATGCTTTCTGTATCCCCAAAGCAGATACTAGGAAAGAATGTGATAGTTTCCTGAACTAGCAATGCTGAACACAGTGGAAATAGCCATAGACTGAAGTCAGGATACCCAATTCTTGAGAAGGCTCTGTCTCCAACATATTGAATGTCCTATTATGTATCTTCTTCTTATCTGCAACCAACTTTCCTCACCCGGACAAAGAAGAGGCCGAGTGGCCCAACACCTTCCATACTGTGATATATATATATATATGTATATATATATATATATATATATATATATATATATATATATGTATATATATGTAGAATATAATATATATACAATGGAATGTAGAATATAATTTCCCAAAATACACAATCAAACTCTGGCACATGCTCCAACACAGATGCACTTGAAAATATAGTGTATATTGAAGTAAACAAGTCACCAAAGGACACTACCATGAAAAGTCTAGACTAGCCAAATTTATCAATGCAGAAAGTAGAAAAGTGGTTACCAGAAAGTGGTTACCAGGGATTGGGAACATGGGGATAAAGTTCAGTTCTGTAATATACAGTCTGCAGTAGTATGAATGATAACAATAATTGCACAAGGTGAATGGCCTTAATGACACTGAGTAGAGGGAAATGTGATTAATTTTATGTATATTACACCACAATTTTTAAGATGAAATTAATAATTATGGGTGTTGCTGCCAGCTAGGAAGATAGCTTGGCAGTCTCAGCACCTGACTGGCAAGCGCAAGGACCCAGGTTCAGTCCCTGGTACTGCATGCCGTGCAGGCCCCCGAACACAGAGTGTGCCCTGCTGGACATGAAAACTGGTGTTGTGGTGGGCACAAATATAATCCTAGCATGGGGAAGGTAGAAAACAGGAGAATCACTAGGAGTCTGAGTTCCATCATAAGGCCCTGTGCTAAAAAAATAAGATTATTTTTGTAAAAAGTGTCATTGCCAAAAACTGGTTTAAAAGTAGTAAGACTAATGAAATCTGCAATACATTTATATGAATCAGAAAAAAATAGTATTTTTCTTGAATAAAATGCTATTTCCTTCAGTTTGATACTGGAAAACTGAGTCAATATTTATGCCTAGCAAACAGAATTTCTGATTTCTCATAATATGAAAGTGGAAGAGAAAACTTTCTCTCAGGCTCTCACAGAGAGCAATCTGGTCAAGCATTGGCCGTGACTCATCCACATGGATGACACAGACAAAGGAACTACAGAATAATGTACAGGACTACAAGATAAACCCTGAGAAGACTTCAATGACCACATAGGAAATATAAAGTACATGTGTTGGTATATAAGTTTGGATCTACCTAGG
>PVKA01050239.1:0-12802 GCA_004027165.1 Ctenomys sociabilis | reverse complement strand
AAGATAGGAGGTGTCATTGTTTGTGCTTTGGTACTGGGATTGAGCCCAGGCCTTTGCACACGCTAAACACACACTCTACCACTAAACTATGGTCCCAGCCCCTTAGAATGTTTTTGTTTGTTGTTGTTGTTTTTAATGTATTTTAGTACAGGCTCTATAGGGTCTCCCTACACAGCTCAGACTCATAGTGCTCCTCCTGATTTCAGCCTCCCAAGCACTGGGATTAAGGGCCCGCGGTATAGCTCAGCGGACTAAGCGCTTGCTTAGGTAAGCGCAGCGGCCAGGGTTCGATCCCTGCTTCCGCTTGCCGCGCTGGCCCCGCCTTCGGGTGCGTTGACCCGGCGATTGGAGTCCGGGTGTGGTGGCGCGCGCCTGCAATCCCAGCCCTAGGGAGGCAGGAAGCAGGAGGATCGCTATGAATGTGAGCTGCGTAATGAGACCCTGTACCAAAAAAAAAGAAAGAAAAACCTAAACCAGCAACCAGTGCTGGGGAGGCTGAAAGCAGGAGGATCACTACAAATCCAAGCTGTGTAGTGAGACCCTATACAAAAATAAAATAAAATTTTTGGAAAAAATAAGAAAAGACCCCTAACTCCAGCACTCTGACACCACCACTGTTTACATTTTTGGGCATGCTTGCTTTGCTCAACACAGCTGTATTTCATAACTGGATGTAGAGTCATATATACAACTTTACATACTTTTTATTTACAAAGCATTCCTCCATACTGTTATAATCTTTCTGTAAACATCATTTAAAATGACTGCAAAATCCCATCAAGTGGATCCATTCTCTCTCTTTTTCTTTCCGTTCTCTCAAAAGTTGAGCTGTCGAGCATCTGCAGTCAAAGCATATAGGGTATGTGAAAAATGCAGATTTCTGGACTCCGTCCCAGGCCCATTAAATCAGAATTGCTAGGGTGAAGGCTAGGAATCTTTACTTTAACAAGTTTCTCAAGCAACTCTGGAACCTACAAAAGATGGAAAACCAGTAAAATCTGTATCATCATACGGCTTTATGCAACTGTATCCCCAGCACTGGGCAGTACTGTTGTTCCCTGTTTGCTTTTGCAAATAACTGTAAGGGACATCTTTGTGGATAAAGCATTCTATAAACATTGCAGCCTTTCTTTACGTTGGTGTCCCAGGGAATAACTTTCACATCCAAGCGTGACCCTTTTAAAAATGATAGCTCAGCAGACTGAAGTGCCTGCTTAGGCAGAGTGCAGTGGCCAGCGTTCCATCCCCAGCTGTGCCGGCCCTGGCACTCTGAGACCGAGATTGAGACTGGGCGTGGTGATGTACGCCTGTAATCCCAGCACTTGGGAGGCTGAAAGCAGGAGAATCACTAGGAGTCCGATCTGTGTAGTGAGACCCTATAGACCCTGTCCTAAGTACAGAAAAAAAAAAAAAAAAGGAAAAGGAAAAGAAACACACACCTCTACTCCAAGCACTCCTGGAGAATGAGCCAGGAGAAGTGTAAATTCAAGCAGCCTGGGCAACTTAGTGACTTAGGTGGAATCTTGTGTTACAAAAATGAAAAAGAGGAGGAGGAAGGAAGAGAAAGAGGAGACTGGTGTTATAGTTCGAGGGACTAGGGATATAGCTGGTTCAATCCACTGCCATGAAATAAACAAACAAATAAATAAGCTCTGCCCAGTAAAATGTCCTTCATTGGTGCAGGACAACTCTGGCCTACCACATGCAAAGCCAGGACATCCTGGACACCCCAAAGCCTCCAGACACTGACTCAAAGGAGCTCAGCAGCTCCCTGAAGCCTTTGTATCCCTCATGTCACAAAGACAGTGTGCTGCTCAATTCAGAGCCATAACCCCCTTGGAAGGCAGTGTGATAGGTGGGAGCTGGGCTCACCTGCCTGCCAGAGGAGTCATCTTTCAACAGCACAGCAGATAACAGGACTTAGAGACCTCTGTGAGGAGTAGCCAGAGCCACAGTAGCCTTAGGCCAGGGCATCTTCTCTGTAGGTTGAACTTGCAAGAGTTCAGGAGAGCCAAGAAATAAGGTCCAGCCTGTAGCACATCATTCCTAGTGTGCTGAGGTGCTTGGGGGAAAGGAAGTGGTACAGAGAGACAAGTGACCTGGAGCAGCCTGCCCTCCTCAAGGCCACCGGAACACATTTGCTTACTCTGGGCTGAGCATGGGTCTGAAAACTTCATGAACATTAATGCCTTAAGTCCTCCAAATCATCCCCAAAAGGTAGCATCTCCCTATTGTACAATGAGGAAGACTGACACAAGGAGAGGTCAACTAACCTTGTTGACCCACAGAGCTAGCAAGTAGTAGAGCAGTTCTCATAGATGCAGCAGATTGCGCCCGACAAGGCAGCACTTCCACACCAGTCTCCCACCCACACCCGGCTCTGAGCAGCAGCCTGGCGTGTGAGTGCAGGGAGCCCGCCCTGTGCGCCTGTTGGCTTCCGGAGCCGTGCGGCAGATCCGCCTGCAGAGACCTGTGCTGACGCATGTTGCCAGATACGCAGGAACACGCACGGCTGGGCCTGTGCACAGTGTTCCCCGTGCCTCCCTCTGGCTGAGGGCTCTGAGACAGCAGGGGGCCTGTCACCCTGCCTGCAGCTTCAGATGGTGGCATCTAAGGCCCTAGGACACCCTCTCTTGGGCAACTCCTCCCTCTGGGAGACGCCTCTCCCTTTACACGAAGGAAGGCAAAGCCCTGTCAGAACTCATTATCCCTTGCTCCAAGGCCTTCCACCACTGCAATTAATTATTTGTGTTGTAAACTCCCATGTGGAAACAATCTCCAGGATTTCCCAGCAAACCTGGCATGCCGGTCAGCGCTCACGCGAAGCATACTGGAGCGCGCAGGCCTCCCTTTAAACAAACACACTAAGTTAATAATAACACTGACCACGTTTGACAGCCACGTTTACTAATTAATTCTCATTTGTTCCTTCTAGTAAGAAGGGGATCGGGCTTGCCTGGTTACAGAAGAACAAAGCTCCAAACCCATTTCTCTTAAGGTGGCACCAAAGAGCCTTTGCAAAGCCCAGCATGGAACCACCACTCTGGTCAACCTGAACAGCAGGTGTGGCTACTCGTGCTTGTCCCGAGGCCCCAACGAAGGCCTGACTTGGAAGGGAGAAGACGCCTGCATCTCCTTCCTGCCCACCCCGGGGTGGGCAGCACCAGTCCCTGGCCCGAGACATGGGCGGAGGCGGCTCCTCGCACCACCCCTCCCATCCCCTGCCCTAAGCCATCATTCATCCCTTCCTCTCCTGTCTCCGTGCAGCTGAGCAACCTGGGCGGCAGCCGGCTCGCAGGCCTCTGGACCACAGCCTATTGTCTGCAGCCTCAGCCTCCGCACCTAGGGATCGTGCTCCAGGTGATGTAACCGGCAGCTTCCAGGAGAACAAAAGTCTCAGCCCGGGACTCTGACTACAGAACCCACCTCCGCCCCTCACACCTGCCTCCAAAGGCTTTTGGACTCTAGGCCCTGAAGACCTGAACTGTTTGTGGGCTCCAAGGAAGGAAGGCCAAGCCTCTATTCCTGGAACTGAGATCTGTTTATTCAAAGAATACCTTTGCTGGGCCACACGGCCCTGGCCATATGGCATGAGCTATGTCACTGGGTATTTAGGGGACCTTCACCCAAAGCTCTTTTCAGATTGGAGCATCTCAAGGTCAGGACAGTTCATCAGGATGACCCTGAACCTCACACTCTTTCTTCTCTTATGGAAGATTCCTCTAAAGCCATTAACATTCTAAATCATATTTAGTTCTTATAACAATCCAGAAGCCAGGGATGTAGCTCAGTGGCATGGCACCTGCCTGGCAAATGCAAGGTCCTGAATCCAATTCCTGGTACCAAACAACTACCCTGAAAGGCTGCAGTGTTACTCTGGTACTTGTTTGACAAATGAAGAAAATAAGTCTCAGGGTTTTTTGTGCCTTCCAAGGACACCAGCCTGGAACTGCCTTGAGCCTCTGTGTTTACGACTCTCGCCTCCCACACGCCGCCCAGCACAGAAGTGCTGACCTCTTAGGCCGAAGGCCACGTGGTCACATTTTTCCACAGTTGATAGCCTATGGGTTTGATGACACTCATGTGTCACTTCCTTTCCTGAGGAGACTCATAGGTCTAGACACAGAAAGCAACATGCTCACCTCTACCCTGGGCCCTGGGCAAGAGGCATCGGTTGGCTCTGAGAACTAAGAATGTCAGACTTCTGAGGCTGTGAACACAAAGGAAAAGAAAATTTGCTTGGCTCCCCGCTCAGTTGGGGTCTGGCTAACCACGTGGTGCCTGACATCAGCATGGAGGCTGGGGCCTGGAGTGAGAACCTCCTTCCCAGTAACAGGAGCCACCATTGCCCTTGGGCCTCCACCCCCCACCCCGCCCCATAGCTCTGTGGAGAACATGAACTCTCATGTGCTGGTGAAGTCCCCACAAGCCAGAGAGAGAGGGGTAGCCAGACAGATGCTTCTCCTTTTCAACGCAAAGACCCTGGGTCACAGAGGGGAGATGTCCCATTATTCACTGGGAGACAAGGCTTCTCCACCCTCAGCCTGCGCCACAAAAGGACAAGGGGTTTTGAGGTCTCCCAAACACCCCTACTGGAGCTGGCTTCATGGCAAGGGGAGGAAGCATTTCGGCCCTTCCCCTGCAGGCCTGCCGGGCCCCTCCCTCTGAGCTCCCTGCTAAGGAGGGAGCAGGCTGCTCTGGACACAGCTGGCTGCTGTGGCTTTGCCTTCCTCTTCCCCAAGCTGGGGATCCAAACACCAGAGAGCAACAATACTGTTGGCCTGGAGAGCTTAGTTTTAACCTCCTGCTGTGTTAGCTGACTGCTGGCCATCCCAGCAGGACTCCCCCTGGAGGCCTGGTCCCTTCTTAGGGAAGACCCACAAGGCAAAGAGCTGGACCTGGCTGACGCCAGCCTCCTCCTCAGAGGGTTCCCCCCACACACACACTGGCCTCTAATAGAGGCTTCAGGGACCTCTTCTGAGCCGCCTACCAGCTTAGCAGGCACCCTGATCCCTCTGTACAGACCCCCTGTCCCTCTGCTGGTTTCTCTGACTCCAACCTACGGGGCAGCCTCACATACAGACCCACACATCAAGCCCCCAGCCTCAGTTTCCCCTTCATCTTAGCCTAGCCCTGTTGACTCACTTCTGCACAGAATGAGTGGGAAGGACCCTGAAAGGCCAGCCTTCGCACGTAACAGATGAGGAAATAGCCACCCAGGGACACCAAGGGAGACCAGGGCCAGGGCCAGGGCCAGGGCCAGCACTGGGTTCAGGCAAAGCTGGATTGGTTTCCAGGAATTCAGGAAATGTTTGCTCCACTGGCCCGCACACAGAAAGTCAATAAGGGTCGTTAGAATGGCGGCGGGGGAGAATGGAAAGCAAATGTCATCACCATGCAGCAAACCAGCTAAGCCAAGAAGGGTTCGGAGACCTCCAAGGCCCCACGTTCGAGGTGTTTGTTAGTGAGATCTCTTAGATACAGACGAAAAGGATGAGCAGCTCCTAATCCTGAGGGAGACAGTGAACGTCCAGGCTGCGTGATTTCTGCAACCTCTCATAGTCACCGATTAACAAGCAGCTCTGAAAATCCTTCTGCAAAGCTGCTCTAAATCCTCCCATTTGCAGAGCTCTGCGTCTGTTTCCCCCAGGGACCCTTGCACCCCAGTGTGTCCTCCACAAGGAGATTCAGTTCTTAGGTCAGAAAAGAGGCCACAGAATCTGAAAAGGAATAAGGGACAGAGAACATCTTCATATTAACTTTTCTTTTTTTTTTAAATATATTTGGTACAGGGTCTCACTGCACACCTCCAACTCATAGCGATCCTCATGCTTTCAGCCTCCCAAAGCACTGGGATTACAGACGTGCACCACCAAGCCCAGACCCTGTCACCAACTCAGTGCACCTGGGGGCAGGGCTGGCACGGCATATGGTACCAGGGATTGAACCCCAGTTACCTAAACAGCCACTTAGCCCACTGAGCTATCTCCCTGGCCCCTTAACCATTTTTTAATGGGGAAAACACTAGTGCTAAAAAGGCAAGTCCCTCGTTGCCTGGAGAACTCCTGCTCCTCCCTCTGTGGTAGGATCTGTGACAAGAAGGCCTGGGTTTCTAACCCATCTCGGCAGCTGTGGGTACTTGGTCATATTTGTTTTTAGTTTTGGTATCCGGAATCGAACTCAGGACTGTGTGTTTGCCAGGCGGGTGCTTGTGTCACTGAGCTGTCTCCCCAGCTCTTGGTCATGTTTTTCAGCCTCTTCAAGCCTCAGCTTTTCCCATCTGTCAAACAGCACGATTGCTTCTAGGTGAGCACTTGGTGAGGTTGAACCTGCCACTTGGTGAGGTTGAAATTAGAAAGTAGATAAAAGGAATGCCCTGATTTATAAAATGCCCTGCAGCTATGAGCAGTTGTTCATAGCTGACATGATGGTCCCCTGGTATCTGAGAAAGGCTCTTGGGGAAGGAGGGAGTCACCTAGGTCACTCAGGTCACTCCTACTGGCAAGACCTGATGAGCTCATTTACTCACTGCAAGGCAGCACCTCTCCTCCAGGGCCTGACTTCTTGAACTCTTTCTGACCCCTGCAATCCACAGTTTTTCCCACCCTGCATCCCACAGTCCATCTCCCCAACTTTATCAGCCCACCGCAGGAGGGCGGAGCGCCTAGGTGCCCCCAGGACGGCTTCACTTGCCTTTCCCATTCCCAGACTTCCTCCACCCTGTGGAGCTCCCACAGCCCCTTTCTTGCTGTGAAGTCAGAGCTCACCCAGGGGCTTCCTGTCGGAGGGCTCCTGGTGAGCTTGAGCCAGCCTGGTGGTGCTAACCCCTGTGACCTCAGGTTCTCTGTACCCCACACTGAATCTGGGGGAAGGCCCAGGAGCCTGCATTTACTAATCCTCTATGATGTGCTGGTCTTTCTGGCCACATTAGTACCACTGCTCATATACCACAGAAGGGATCATTATCCTCACACGAAAGAAGAGAGAAACAGGTTCCAACATCCACCACCCACGCCCAAGGAACAGAGCGGAACACAAATCCAGAATTCTTGGACTCGGGGGTGGATTCCACACTCTCGGTCCTTTCCTTAAAATCTGTACCTAGCAGGTTTACCAGAGTAAACCAGAAGGAAAGATATATTTCCTTAGACTTCTGGGTTTTTAGGGTTAGAATCTCACAATAGACAGTGCACTTGATCTCAGCCAAAAGACTGAGAAGTGATGGCCTTGTAAGAAATACTTGAGATGAATATTACAAAATAAACACATGCCGTAGTTAGTAGGGGCGAAAGCTTTAATATTACTGCATTAACTTCTGTAAAATGTTCCCCTCCTGCTTCCAGCTGACACTCACGGGCCATTTATGGTACACAATGCCTTTCACAGGCAAACTCCCACTTAATCCACCAGCAGCCTCTGCAGAAGGTATTATTGTTATCTGTTTTTCAGATGAGGAAACTGAGACAGGCAGATTTGTCCCCAGGTCACTGAGTGCCTTGGGGAGTTTGAAACTGAGCCCATACCAGATCTCGGATTTCCTGCACCATGACAGTTCGTGCAGTGAAGGTACCTACTGTGTGCAGGGCCTGAATGCAATGAGAGGAAAGATGCAAGGAAAAAGTAGGGGTGGATGGGAGATTAGCGAGGGGTACTTGAGGATTACCCAACCACAAGCAAAGGTTGAATCAGCCTTCCATCAAATGCTCTAGATCCATGATAGTGAACCTGTAGCACAAGTACTGCAGCAGGCTGTTTGCTATCATTGAAATCTTGAAAAGGTTCGCCTTCGCTGACCCAAGATCTTTCTCAGTTACCATTCAAAGGCAAGATGGGGATGGCAGGCATTTGAGCTGTAGCTTACCCCACATCTTTCTCCCACCTGTCCTGATCCAGAGAACCCTAAGATCCAGGACAACCTCTTCAGGTTGGTGACAGACACCTGCCACATATGGGGTTGAGGCCCAGAAGCACCCCTGGATGGAGCCTCCAATCCACAAACATTTGCTGCACTTTGACACAGAAAAGCAGCCTGATAACACTGACCCCTCTGTCCCAGGAGTCGCCACCTAGCAGGTCTGCTAGATGGCCACACTTCCCTGGAGGAAGACCATCTCCTGACTCCTCACCTCACTCCCAACCCATCAGCCACTTGCCATTCTTCACTTCTCTGCACATCACCTTTCTACCCTCTCCCTTCCACCCTGGATCTAGCCCTTGCCTCCCTCTGCAGCTTTGTTAGCCTGCCCTCCTCCCCTCCACAAAGCCCCAGCTCCTTGGCTTACCCTGTAGTGCATCCTCTGTTCCACTGGCAACAGGGCCCTCAATCCTGCTCATTCTTCAACCCTCTCTTTATACACTGCCCCTGCTGAGAGTCTTTCCCACCCACCAGGAAGGGCCAGGCCTCCGCCAAAGGCTTCAAGAGTGTGCCCTGCCTTGGGGTGTGATTCAGTGCACATCATTGCTTTTAATCTCACAAAGGACAGACTGTGTCCTACTACCTAGTACAACACCTAAATCCTGAAATGCTGCACAGTTCAAACCCAGCTTGTCTCAGGGAAGCTGAGGAATACATGGCAAGGAATTCTAGAACCAGCTTCAGTATGTTATCACCAGGCAGTTTTAGGCTGGAAATCCTTCCTCAGATGGCCAAAGACCCACATGCCAAAGGACAAATGGGCAGCTGCCACGCCTACCACTTCCTGGATGAAAGTCCCCCCAACTCCAAGTATGGAGAACAGAGCACCTCAGCTCAGCCTCCACCCGTCCAACTTCTTGCATGAAGTCTCCAGCTAAGGGTAGGGCTGGGGGTTGGGATATGTAAGCCACTCAGGCCTCGGCAGGGTTGAAAAGCCTCAGCCCAGGACCTCTTGTTGCACTCTGCCCCCACCCCAGAGACCAGCTGGCAAGAAACAAAGCTTGTATAAACAAGGCCACAGGAAAGCCAGCCCCTTATCTGCTATCAGTTCTCTTGCTCCAGCTCAGCCACTTGGCTAGAACAGAGTAGGGGGGGGGGGTACCCAGACTCCTCCCCTTTCTCTTTATCTCAGCTCCAGGGCTTGCTCCACCTCCTCCAGGTCATTCCTTCCTCCAGCTGGAGAAGGGGTTGTAGCTATCTTGACAACCCAAGTCAAGAGGTCAAGGCCAGTCTCTAATTATGCCAGGAAGGTTCCCTCCTCCCCATCCCATCAAGATGGGGGTCTTGGATGTGTTCATGTTGTTGAAAGGGGTGGGCAGGAACAGTGACAGCAGAGCCTGTCCACTGAAGGGTGTAGAGTGGCCACAAGGGCCCTAGGCTCTTTCTTTGACATCTAGGACAGGAGGTTTGCATATGGGTCCTCACAGTATCCACTTGGAACGAGATGGATGAGCGTTCATTAGATGCAAGGCTTCTTCCTGCTCTTAAACTCCATAATGACCAAGATAGAAGGCTGCCGGAAAAGCTGTAGCCCAAGGGGGTCAACTATCTCTTTCTGAACTTCTCATTTCACAAGTATGGTACTGACCCAGAGAAAGGGGGTGGCGGGCTAATACCTTCCAGGCTCTCACGTTGCACCAGAGACAATCCAACCTGGAAAAAACTAGGAGTCAGTGGCGTCTGGTCCACGAAATGAAATATCTGAGCCACATCCCTAAGAAAATAGATTCTATATTTCTCAGACCCACTGAACTGTGAAGACAGGAGGTGCGAGCTGCCCCTCCCTCACACAGCCGCATGCCCTTCTCTTTCCGTCAGAATTCACAAGTTCTTGGAAATGATCAGAAGGAATAGCGAACTCCAGCCCCAAAGCAAGACAGCGAAAACTGTGGAGTCCTCAAACTGCCTCTGCAAACCAAGCCCAGTGGCATACGCCTATAATCCCAGCACTCGATGCTGAGGTGGTAGGAGTGCCTTGAGACTGAGGCCAGCCTGGGCTGCACAGTAAGTTCAAGGCCAGCCTGCACTGCATATCAGGACCTTGTCTCAAAAAAAAAGGCTACCTCAACATAACAAGATTCAAAACCTGGACAAGTCAGGGGATATTTGGGGTTGGAGACGTTTCCTCAAACTAAAAGAAAGCAAAACCTTACAAATGGACGGAGCAAAGGTCAGGAGGCCAAAACTACGATAGTGTGCCACTTGATTTTTATGGTGATGAAAATGAAAAAAATATATGACCCTAAAATGGACTCCTGAAGGACACTTGGAAAAGGAAGAGCTTCTGAAACTAGTCTTGTGTGTAGACTACAGGCAGGTGAACTACCAACCACAGGCCAATTCTAGCCATGACCTGCATCTGTTAATAAAGTTTTATTGGCACACGGACACCCTCATTTGCTTATATACTGTAAGCAATTGGCTTCTTTCGCACTACAACAAACATGAGCAGTTGCAACAGGCTATAAGGCCTACAAAGCCTGAAATAATCCGTAGCTGCCTTTTATAGAAAATGTTTGCTGATTGCTGATCTTGGGAGTAAGACAAGACCCCCACAAATGATGTTGGGAAAACTGACTATCCACATGCAGATTGAAATTTGACCCTGTGTCTTACCCTGCACAGATCTGACTCAAAAGAGATTAAAAACCTGAAAATCAGAAACTTCTAGAAGAGTGGGGCCGGGGAGAGGGCTCAGTGGAATAAGCACTTCCCCGGCAAGCACAAGGGCCTGAGTTCAATCTCTGAGTCCACCAAAAAAAAAAAAGAAAAAAACTTCTAGAAGAAAACAGAGTATACCCTTTAAGACATTGGGAAGGCAATGATCTTTCTGAATATGACCCCAAAAGCATAGAAACAAAAGCAAAAACTGAAAAATAACCAACATAGTAAAGAGGTGTTCTACAGAATAGGAGAAAATACCTGTGAACTATTCATCTTATAAAACAATATTCAGGGGACCAGGGAGATGGCTCAGTGGAATAAGTGCTTCCCTGACAAGCATAAGGGCCTGAGTTCAATCCCCAGTTCCACCAAAAAAAAAAAAAAAAAAAAAAAAAAAAAAAAAAAAAAAAAAAAAAAAAAAAAAAAAACAATATTCAGAACACGTAAAACACTCAAAAAACCTAACAAAAATATAATTTAAAATTGAACAAATGGAGACTGGGCATGGTGGTGCTCACCTGTAATCCCAGTGCTTGGGAGGCTGAAAAACAGGAAGGATCACTAAAGTCTCATGTATGTAGTGAGACCCTTTAGAGCATGTATTAAATACATTTTAAAAAATTGAACAAATGATATGAATTAATACTTCCCAAAAGAAGGAATTCAAGGGCCAGCGAGTTAGCTCAGCAGACTAAGAGCCTGCTTAGGAAGCACAGGGACTGAGGTTCAATCTCCAGTACCACAGGCCAAGCTGGCCCTGCGCCGGGGCAGACTGAGCTGTGCTGGAGTCCAGGCGTGGTGGTGCACTCCTATAATCCCAGCTGCTGGGGAGGCTGAAAACAGGAGGGTCACTACGAGTCTGAACTGTGTAGTGAGACCCTGTGTCAAAAGAAATTTTAAAAAAAGAAGGAATTCAAATAGCAAATATATGAGAAAATGTTCAACATCAGAGAAATTCAAATCAAAACTATGAGACACAATGTAACCCCAGTTAGAATGGCAGCTATAAAAAGTAAATAAAATAAAAATAAATTTTAAAATAATAAATACTGGTGAGGAAGTAGAGAAAAGGGAACTCTTGTACACTGCTGGTGGAAATGTAAATCAGTGTAAGCATCATGGAAAACAGTGTGGAAGTTCCTCAAAAAACTAAAAATAGATCTACTGTGTGACCTGCCAATCCCATTTCTAGGTATTTATCCCCAAGAAATGAAATCAGGGTCCTAAAAAGATACTTGAACATCTGTACTGACTTCCACACTATTCTCAGCAGCTAAGATGGATTCAAAGTAGGTGGCTATTGACTGATGAATAAATTTTTTAAAGTGATATATATCAACAATACAATATTATTAACCATAAAGCAAAATGAAATGCTGTCATTTGCAGCAAATAGAATGGAACTGGAAACCAATATGTCAAATATTTGAAATAAGCCCGATATAGAAAGACAAATATTACCCGTTGTCTCTTCTACATGAAAGCTGAAAGAGTTCAATTGGTGCAGGACAGTGATTAATCAAGGTTCAGACTTGGGCCCAGGTCCAGGGAGATGGCTCAGTGGAATAAGCACTTCCCTGGCAAGCGCAAGGGCCTGAGTTCAATTCCCAGTTCCACCAAAAAAAAAGACTTGGGCTTCACTTTGAGCATTGCACCCTGTATGCATGTGTGAAAATATCATATTGAATCTACCCATAGTTACAATCAATACATGCTAATCAGAATGAAATAATTATTTAAAAAAGAATTAGTGAGCTCCTGGCCTAAAGCAGAGCTGACTCTCAGGACCTTGGCTGTGTAGACTGTATTATGGCTCATTGGAGGAGGACTATACTTTTCTCTATCCTCGAACAGAGTGGCTTTGGCCACGTGACTTCAGCTAGTGACGTGTGAGCACAAGAGACAGGTATCACTTCCAGATGAAGTTTTAAGGAAGCCAGCCTTTTTTCCTTCTGCCATGAAACCTCTGGTGTCCCAAATTGAAGTGTCCCAATGCTACTCGGTTAGCCCGGGAAGAAAAGCCACGGAAAGCCGGGCATGGTGGCGCATGTCTATAATCCCAGCACTCGGGAGGCTGAGGCAGGAGGATTGTTGTGAGTTCAAGACCATCCTGAGCTACAAAGTGAGCTTAAGGCCAGCCTGAACTGCATAGTGAGACCCTGTCTCAAAAAAAAAAAAAAAAAAAAAAAAAAAAAAAAAAAAAAAAAAAAAAAAAAAAAAAAA
>PVKA01050238.1:0-12830 GCA_004027165.1 Ctenomys sociabilis | reverse complement strand
CCCCCTTTTGCTTTTTCCGGACAGGCCTTTTTTATATAACCCAGCCTACCTTGGACTTGGAGCATCCTTCTGCTATAGCCTCTGAGGGCTCAGACTATAGACATGTGCCTCTATGCTTGGCATATATCTTAATTGAATTTTATTGTATTTTAGAAAGGCCCTCACTGTCTTAGGCTGGTCTTGAACTTGGGAACCTCCTGCTTCAGCCTCTCCAGGGTTATAGGCATGTGCTACCATGCCCACTCTGGATTTTTAAATTCTTTTTATTTGTTTTTGTTTTTTCTTTTTTTTTTTTTTTTTTGGAGACATGGTCTTGCTATGTAGTTCAGGTTGGTCTTGAACTTGCTATGTAGCCTAGGCTAGCATTGAACTCAAAGGGATCCTACTGTCTCAGCCTCTTGCATGCTGAGATTACAGGTGTGTACTACCACACTTAGATATTTAAAAAAATTTTAACATTAAAAAATTTTATTTATTTATTTACTTGGTACAGGGTCCACGTACGCAGCTTGGACTCTTAGTGATCCTCTATTCTCAACCTTCTCTGGGCTGGGATTACAGGCATACGCCATCATGCCTGGTTTCAGTGGCTAGCAGGTTGCACCCAGGGCAGGGCCAGTGCTACTGGGGATCAAACCCAGGTCCTTGTGCTTGCCAGACAGATGCTTAGACTGCTGAACTATCTCCCCAGCCCTATGGGTTTTTTTTAATTCTTACAGCTACTGTGGATCAGGGGTTGCTTGTGGGCCAAATCTGGACTGCTCCCTGATTTTGTAAATAAAGTTTTATTAGAACACATTTAATCCACTGTCTCTGATTACTTCCATGCTATGGCAGCACAGTGGAGTAGCTCACCAGAGACCTCATGACCTAAAATATTTACTACTTGGCCCTATTGGGGAAAAGTTTGCCATCCCATGCTGTAGATTAATACTATCCAGTAGAATTTTGTGTTAAAATAAAAATCTAGAGGCCAGGGAGATGGCTTAGTGGAATAAGCACTTCCTTGGCAAGAGTAAGGGCCTGAGTTCAATCCCTGGTTCTGCCAAAAAAAAAAAGAAAGTATTGTATCTGCATTGTCCAGTGGTAGCCATTAGCCGTATGTGGCTCTTGAGCTTTGGAATATGATCAGTGCTACTGAGGGCCTGATTTTAAAAATGTATTTTTACATTTAAAATTAAATATTTAATTTTAATTAACTTAAATTGCCATGTGTGGCCAGTAAAGCTGCAGATTATTATATCCTGAAAGATCACCTAGCAGTCCTCTTCCCATCTGCTGTCTAAAAATAAGTTGTGTGGTCATCTGTTTGGGTGAAGTTAGTTTGGAGGCAGAGCTATGAACTGAAGTTCAAGGCTTTCCAGCCCAGTATGGTGGCACATACCTGTAACCACAGTACTCATGAAGCTGAGGCAGTGGACTGTGACTCTGCAGATGGCCTGGGCTACGTAGCAAGGATCTGTTTCTAGAGGAAAGCAGGGGCTCCTTCCAATGGGGCATTCATGATTTGAAAATATTATAAAGTTTTCTAGGTATAGAGATGAACAGTTCAGAGCCAGGATGGATAAGAAAGGGCGAGGCCCTGAAAAGCAGATCTCTGGGTTAATAATCTCTGTCTCTGCTCCTTTCTTAGCCACATCCATCTTGAAGCGGCAGAAGCAGCTTCGGAGGAAGAATGTGCGCTTTGACCAGGTGACTGTGTACTACTTTGCCCGCCGCCAGGGTTTCACCAGCGTGCCCAGCCAGGGGGGTAGCTCTCTGGGCATGGCCCAGCGGCATAACTCTGTACGTAGCTACACACTCTGTGAGTTTGCCCAAGAGCAGGAAGTGAACCATCGAGAGATTCTTCGTGAGCACCTGAAGGAGGAGAAACTTCACGCAAAGAAAATGAAGGTGCCTAAGGGGTCCTGGGTCTCTGCTTTTCCTGTATGCTAAGACAAAGTAGGACATCATCAAAGCTCATTTGAGACAGGGTCTCATTGTGTAATCCAACCCACTTTGAACTTTTTGTGTATCCCAGGCTGATCTCAAACTTGCAGTCCTCCTGCCTCAGCTTCCTGAATCCTAGGGGTACAGGCATGTGCTATTACGTTTTCTAGGTTCATTGATTTTTTTATTGGACTGTAGAAATTCTGAGTCTCATAAGTCTCAGAGTTAGAAACTAATCTCAGTCTGAACCTCCCTTCTTTTTGTCTTAGGAGGAGGATATGTACTAGAGATAGAAAAATACTTTCTCTAGAATTCTTCCTACTCAGCCCATTATACCCCAACAAGTTTCCTTAAAAATTTATTTATTTATTTATTTTTGGCAGAACGGGTATTGAACTCAGGCTCTTGTGCTGCAAGGGAAGGGCTTGTTTCACTGAGCCATCTCCCTGGTCCCTTCTTAAAAATTTAAATTGTGAATACCTAAAGTCTTTTTAATCTGTCACTTGGAACTGAAAGGAGGAGAGTTTTCAATTTCTTGTCAAATGATTGTCCCAGCTTGGTGTGGTGGGACCTGCCTATAATTTCTGCTACTCAGGAGGCTGAGGCCGGAGAGTTTTTAGTTTAAATTAAGACCTGCTTAGGCAACTTAGTGAGATCCTGACTCAAAATGAAATTTTAAAAAGGCGGGGAATATAATTCAATAGTAGAATGCTTGCCTAGCATGTGCTGGGTCTTGGGTTCAGTCCTTGGGGTCGGGGGAGTAAGGGGACACAGACCTCCTTTGCCTGAATGTGTAGAACAGGTTTGGGAACTTAGAAACTCTCTAAAATGCTCTGGGTTGTGGGTTAACTCAATTGTTTAAAGTGCCTGTTTGGGCAAACCCAGTCAGGCCCAGGGGACCAGGGTTTGATCCCCAGCTCTACATGCTGCACCAGGCCCGCCCTTATGGCAGCCTGAACCAGCCCCCCCCCAAAAAAAAAAATCCTTCTAAAATGCTCTCTGAGCTGGGCGTGGTGGCGCATGCCTGTAATCCCAGCACTGGGGAGGCTGAGGCAGGAGGATTGTTGTGAGTTCGAGACCAGCCTGAGCTACAAAGTGAGTTTAAGGCCAGCTTGAATTGCGTAGTGAGACCCTGTCTCAAAAAGACAAAAAAAAAAAATAAATAAAATAAAATAAAATAAAATGCTCTCTGTCGGAATAAAGTGCCTGCCTACAAGCAGGTGCAGAGGCCAGGGTTCCATCCCTGGGCTTGCCCACCACCACCTTTCTCCCAGGGGGCGCTGAAATGGCAATTGCAACTGGGTGTAGTGGCAGGCACCTGTTATTCTCGCTCTTGGGAGGCTGTAAACAGGCAGATCACTAGTAGTGAGACCCTGAACACCCTGTAGAACCTTCCTTAAAATGCAAAAAACCCCAACAACAAAACCAACCAACAAACAAAAAAATGCTCTCTGTAATTTCCATCTTCCCCAGGTAATAGTCTTCTCCCTCCAAACAACAGCATTAACACATAGTTATTTAGCTTGCACAATATGGTGCCTACTGTCTGATACCAGCTCTTTAGGTTAGGAGAAAGGGGCTGGATAGCTTTTCTTTTTCCCCAATTTTTCCCCTGGTGCTGAGGTAGAACCAGGGCCTCATATATGCTACGCAAGTGCTTTACCACTGAGCTACACCCAGCCCTCAGGTGGTTCTTGATAGCCTCTGTATGCTGTCCTAGCACTGCTTGGATGCTTTAAGGCCACAGAAGTAAGTCCAGGGTTAGGCATGTAGCTCAGTGGTAGAGCACTTTACCTGCAGGCATGAGGCCTTTGCTTTGATCTCCTACATGGCATAAAACTCTCCCAGATTTGTGGTGATCCCAAAGCACTCTGATCTATATTTAAAAGAGAGGGCAGTTATTTCCAGGGTTGAAGGTGACACTCACCAGGATATGGTAGAATAGCAGAGCTGGTAAGAGAGGTTTAGGAAAACAAGATCTTACTCTTTGTCTCTTTGAGAGTTCTGATTGCCTCCCTCAGCCTGCTGCTAAGTCTCTTCTTGTTTTTCTATATGATACCCAGCTTCCCTGACTTCTGTCTGAGGAATTCCATCAGTGACCTTGTCGCTTTCCTGCTGCTGTAACAACAGTTGAGCAAATAAACATTCTTCTCATCAGTTCTAATAAAGGCCTTCCTTTTTCCTAGAAGAAAATTCCTGTGTCCTGAATCTGGTAGAGGAACAATCTGTCAAAACAGGAACCTCTCTGTTCTGTCCTCTCCTCAGGAATTCTAGGGACAAAGCCAGGCAAACCAAAGGCTGAGATCAATGATTCTGCTCACTAACAGAATATTTAGTGAGCACCAACAGCATCTTTGCATGCCAAGGGGAAGCCTTGCTTTACCTTGCGCAGGTCCTGTGTCCTCTTTTCTTGGAAAGGTCTTTGGTCTTTGGCATTGTATGAATGAGGCGGGTGATCTCAAACATACATGTATTCTGCATGTGCCATCTACTATTTGTTTTCCTTGTGGATTATTCCAATTACTCCTTTTTTTTGGTGGAACTGGGGATTGAACTCAGGCTCTTGCGCTTGCCAGGCAAGTGAACCAGGCTACTGAACCATCTACCTAGCCCCTCCAATTATTCTTTGGAGCTGTACTGCTTTAGTTACCTATATTTACAAAATATTTTTATTATTGTAGTGTTTGCAGTAAAACAAACATGGAATCCATTATTATGAATGGTATGAATTAGGAGTCTAACTTTTCTTTCCAAAAGAATACTCAGGTCTCCTGTACCATTTATTTTTTTCCTTTTCTTTTTGAAATAGGGTCTCACTACATAGCCCAGGTTGGCCTTGAACTTGCAGTGACCTCCTGCCTCACCCAATACCATTGAATGAGTAAAAGGCTTCTCACTGATGTGAAATGCCACTTCTCTGATGATCTTAAACTCTCTGATCTTAAACATCAAGTATTCCATTGCATCTCTCCTCTTCTTCGAGAGGTTAGCAGGAGGAAGAGTGCTCAGAATGAGGCCAGTCCTGGTGGCACAAATAGGAGCAAGCCTAAGGTCTACAGAAAAGCCTCTTGCAGTTGCCTGCCTGGGACAGAAGCAATAGGCTGGGGGATCCCTGACACACACCCCCGCCCGTTAGTTCACTTGTTCCTCACCCCTGCCCCAAACCAGCCAGGTGCATAGCTTCCTCCTCAGCCTGTTGCATCACATCTCTCCCAGGAGTTGTCCTTTCCCAGCACTGCTCGCTAGGTGTCTGATGAAATAAACCAAACACTCTGCTCGCTCGCCTTCCATCCTGCTGGCAGCGTCCAGAGCTCCAGGGACCATGAGGCCCCGTTTTCTTTGCTTGGATTCTCCAGTGAGTTTGCAGAGCTCATTTAGCTACAGATTATCTTCAGTCTGTCTTGCCCCACACACTCTCTTTCCTGGTTCTATTTGTGTCAGTATAGAAAACCCAGATTATTGTCCATTATTGGCATATTCAGTATTATGCCATTCTATATTCTTTTTATATTTTTAATCATTTATTTATTTAATTTATTTATGTGGTACAGGATCTTGTTACAGACTCAGACTCCTAGTGATCCTCCTGTCTCAGCCTCCCCAGTGCTGGGATTATAGGCATGCACCACCATGTAGTACTGGGGATTGAACCCAGGTCCTTGTGCTTGCCAGGCAGGTGCTTAGACTGCCAGGCTATCTCCCAGCATGAATACCATCCTATTTTCATGCATGGAGCCTTATTTTAAAGTTAAGGAAGGCTTAGAAAGAAGGAGTATGTTTCTTCTAGATCCTGGGTTACAAGTGAGGGATTTCTCTGGCAGCTAATAATAATTTGCCTGTACCAATATAGTGTAGCTCTTCTCAGTATGCACTGATAATTATTCTCTATGGGGAATCAGGTCCAGTGACAAGGGCCTGGTAGCCTGGTATCATACTTTAATGTATCCTTCCTTAGAAGGTAATTTTGGACTACTATGAGATACAAGATGAAGAGTGTTTTACCAGCTTATATACATATCCAAAGAGCATCCAGCTGGTGATATACCTTCTCCACCCTGAGCTAGAAAACAGGTGAAGAAAGTTAGGGGAAGTGTCTGGGATTGAAGAAATGTTTGAGGGAACAGGTTATCTCTCAGGAGGAAAAATATGAGACAGTTTTTCAAGAAACTTGGATCTAGAAAAGTGATGTGTCTTGTATTGCCAGGATGATGGTTGGGCCTCATAAAGATTTTTTTTTTTTTTTTTGGTGGAACTGGGGATTGAACTCAGACTTGCCAGGGAAGTGCTTATTCTACTGAGCCATGTCCCCGGCCTCAGATTTTTTGTGTTTATGCTTTTATTCTCTTGACCCATGCTGTCCAGTATGGTAGCCACTAGTTACATGAGGCTATTTAATTTAAAATTAAAGACTCAGTTTTTTAGCTGGTCATGGACATACCTGTAATCCCATGTGTGTACCATGAGAGGCTCAGGAACTTCGGAAGTTTGCTCAACCTGGTCAATTTAGCAAGGTAGTGAGACTTGTTCCAAAACAGAGGAGAGGAGCTGAGTAGATTTAGCTCAGGGCAGAGGCTTCGTTTCATTCCCCAGTATTACGCTTTGCACACATACAGAAGCTCCCTCTGCTTTATAGTTTCCACGTGGGGGGGCCCAACAGCTGCATTTTGAGTGGCCTCTGTGTGGGGTCACAGAGCTCTGCCCTGAGCACAGAGGTCTAGTATACCCTCCACTCAGCAGGAGGCTGACCTTTGTGTTTTTCGGCAGCTGACCAAGAATGGGACAGTGGAGTCAGTGGAGGCTGATGGCTTGACCCTGGATGATGTTTCAGATGAAGATATTGATGTGGAAAACGTGGAGGTGGATGATTACTTCTTCCTGCAGCCTCTACCCACCAAAAGGCGACGGGCTTTGTTGAGGGCTTCTGGGGTCCACCGCATTGATGCTGAAGAAAAGCAAGAACTTCGAGCCATCCGTCTTTCTAGGGAAGAATGTGGTTGTGATTGTCGCCTGTACTGTGACCCAGAGGCGTGTGCCTGTAGCCAAGCTGGGATTAAATGCCAGGTCAGTCAGGTGGCCAGCATAGTGAGTATACTGCCCCAGGGCCAAGGCATGTGGTGTGGGAAGGAGAGAGGGTGGGAGGCTGCCTATCCAGAGAGATGGAGTCCCTATCTGTAAACGTGCTCCAGTTTCACTGCTCTCCTCCACCATCAAAGAAAACAGGCAGGGCAAGATTCCTAGGCTGTGGAGGCACCTGTTATCTTTTGCTCTTTCGTACCTCAGAGATGAAATGAAGTAGCGGTTAGCAGAGGGAGAAATGGCTTAATATATTTACTCTTGGTAACTGTTCCTTAAATACCAGCAGATTTCTTGAGATAAAAAGCAGAGAAAAGAGGTAGACCTATGGATTCCATCTGCAAGTACTCATATTATCTCTATTCCAATATTATAAAAATCAAAATGGCTTTGATATTCTATATGTCAGGATCTAGGTAGCAAACCTAATGCCCATTTTCTGAGAGAAAGTTAGCATCTTTTTGTCTGCTTTATAATAAAGGACAGTTGACATGTTATGATAGAAAACAACAGTACCACCCTAGAGAACGAAATTAACTGGGACTTGTATTCTGAGAACGTGGATGCTAAGCCCTTCCTGTTCAGCATTTCCTAACCAACCTTTTCTTTTTTTTAGGCAAATAACAAATAGCTGTAGCAGATTAGGCCAATTAGTGCCTTTTATATTGAAGTCCCATAGAAATCAGTCTGTTATTCACAGACCTGAGAACAGTTTTAGCAAGACTTTGAGTTTGCATACATGCTTATTTGCTTACTCATGTTCTTAATGTTTAATTGTAGTGTTTGGACTTTTCGCCTTTCATTTAGGATATGAAGGGGAGATAAGGTAGAAAGAACCTTCTTTTCAGATCTCTCTGGTCCAGATATCTCCAAGCTAATTATCTTGGTAACTGCTTCAGAGCTAGTCTAAATCCTCAGGGGAAAAAATCAAGCAGGTAGGGAAATTCTGTTCATTGTTTGAACCTCTATTCTAGCACCTTAGCACACTAAGGTGCCTTTGCTTAGTTACCCCAGCATGCATTGCTTTAGACTAGCAGGTCTTCCTCTCACTGTCCCACACCACTTGCTGGAGGAGGCTGTAGGCATGGGCCCAGCCTTTTGCCTCATTGAACCAGGTAAGTTTTGCAGGTCCCAAGGCACACAGATTTCTTCTCTGAGGACTGTTGGCATTCAGAGAGGTATTGCTGTACCGGAAGGAGCCTTTGATGTGATTTTTGTCTCCTTTAAAAAAAAATTTTTTTTTAATCTTTTATTTATTATTTACTTGGTACAGGGCCTCACTATGCAGCTTGGGCTTGTAGTGATCCTCCTGTCTCAGCCTCCCCAGCACTGGGATTACAGGCATGTACCACCATGTCTGGTTTCAGTGGCCAGCATGGTGTGCCTGGGTTTTTGGGGCCAGCACAGCATGCAGTACCTGGGATCAAACCCCAGTTCTTGCCAGACAAGACCTCTGAGCTATCTCCCCAAGCCCCTTGTCTGCTTTTTACTTAGAAGCAGAAACAAAGCCCTAGGGAGAACTACTTGACTCTCGAGGTCATACCACTAATCATTGGCTGAGCTGGAATCCAAATGCAAGTGGTCTGATAATTTCCATCTTGAGCTCTGTCAGCTCATACTGCGTGTCATGTTTTGAATTGGTTGCTTCTCTTGTGTGGAAGGGAAGGCTTGAGGGGAACCAAAGGGTGGGGGAGTCTTCATTCTCAATCTTCTGCCAATAGGGTTTCTAGAGCGGGTGTTTTCCCTACCTCTGATTTACAGAGGCCAGCTGGGTCAGTGGGGCTGCAAGCACTTCTCACATCCCAAGTGCCTGTGTGTGCCATTTAATGTCTGTTGGATCAGCAGTCTCATCTTGCCTCAACCTCCTTGTGCCCCTTAGGTGGATCGCATGTCCTTTCCATGTGGCTGCTCCAGAGATGGCTGCGGAAACATGGCTGGGCGCATTGAGTTTAATCCAATACGAGTCCGGACTCATTACCTCCACACCATCATGAAGCTGGAGCTGGAGAGCAAACGGCAGGTGAGCCGCTCTGCACCCCCAGAGGAGGAGCCGTCACCTGCGGCCGGCTGCAGTCTGACAGGAGTGCAGGGCTCCGAGACGCAGGACTTCCAGGAGTTTCTTGCTGAGAATGAGACTGCAGTGATGCACCTACAGAGTGCGGAGGAACTGGAGCGGCTCAAGGCCGAGGAGGACTCCAGTGGATCCAGTGCCAGCCTGGACTCAAGCATCGAGAGCCTGGGTGTGTGCATCCTGGAGGAGCCACTGGCTGTTTCTGAAGAGCTGTGCCCAGGCCTCACAGCCCCTATTCTCATCCAGGCACAGCTGGCCCCAGGCTCCTCCGTCCTGTGTTTTGCTGAGAACTCGGACCACCCATCGGCCTCGACCGGGAGCAGCCCATCCTACTTGAACAGTGGGCCCTTGGTCTACTACCAGGTGGAGCAGAGGTCCGTGCTGGGAGTGAAAGGAGAGCCTGGTACAGAGGAAGGCACGGTCTCTTTCCCAAAGGAGAAGGATCTGAGTGTCTTCTCTCTCCCTGTTACCTCACTGGTGGCTTGCAGCCCCACTGACCCAGCTGGCCTCTGTAAATCAGAGGTGGGGAAAACACCCTCTCTAGAAACCTTATTGCCAGAAGATTGTAATGCTGAAGAGCCTGAGAATGAAGACTTCCATCCTGCTTGGTCCCCCTCAAACCTTCCCTTCCACACAGACAGTGAAGAGGGCTCTGGGGCAGAGAAGAGCTCCCTGCAGAGTGAGGACCAGCCCCCTGAAGAGTCTGCCCTAGAACTCCCTCTGGCGGTGTGACATGGAGTTAGAGATGCTGCCTCTTACCCACTTTCTATTTATTCCCTTATTTTATCTAATGCCACTTCAAGACTGTAGAAGCAGCTGCTGCTCCCATGTTATTTTATTGGAATCTTTGGGGGAGTGGGTGGGAAAGGATTGTTTGTACAAGTATTTTTTAAAAGGGAAACAGTACAAGGAGACCAGCTCTAGCTTCACCTGGAGATAGTCTCACAGGCAGCCGCACAGTGCCCAATGCTGAGCTTTCTGGGCCATTAGAACAAAGAGGTAGGATCTCACAGGCGGGGTTGAGTAATTCAAGTGGCTGTTCATTATGTAGGGACCAGAACACAAGAATCTGAAAAGCCTTTGCTCTCCTGGCTCCTGAGAGGGTGCAAGCTCATTTCTCTGATTATTCCAATACCCCATCTTGGTGTCATTATCATGAAGTTGCAGAGGTTGCCAGGCAGGATCTAGAGAGGAGGGGTAGAAGGGCCTCTGCTTCTATGCAAAGCCTCCAGGATTTCTAAAAATTTCACCTGCCTTCTCTGACTCGTATTTGGTAAATAAGTTAATATTTGACATGTTGGGTGTTCTCAGACCAGCTCCCCACACTGGGGATTCCTGATCTGTAACTTGAATTACTGTGTTTCTTTCACATGGTCTTGGGTACTAGAATTTAACTTGTCAGTCTTTTCTCTAACGTTTTTCCTTTGAAGACAAAGAATGAGCCTGGCTGGAGATGTGGTAATAAAGAGCCCTAGGCTTCTGCCTGTGTCTGCCACTAGCTCTTTTTGGGCGCTTCAGGCAGAGTGCACCCATCTCACAGGAGGCCCACACACAGCACTAAATCTGTCCAGAGGAGGCCGCAGGACCAGCCTGCTGTCTGGAGAGATGACTTGATTTGTATCATGTTTGCTTTTTCACCCCCCCCCCAAAGATGTGAGCTTTAAGTGGAATGTAAGATGTGGCAATCTAAAGACATCGATTTGTTTTATCTTTTTTTTTTTCCTTGTATCTAGCCTTGTGATCATTTTTGGGTATATACAGGGTTAGCATTCTTATACAATTCCAGTTCAGCTCCAAGAGTTGCACATGTTTACTGAACCTCCTTCATCTTGATGATACAGATTGGAAGCCAAACTAATTCTTAAAATGCACACACAACTTCCAAATTCCAAAGGCTTCAAGATCTGATTGTAACCTTGGAAATGTATAGGATGGGACTCAAATTCTGTTCTTACCTCTGATAATGGTTCTTGTTCCTCTTATGTCCAGCTTATGCTCCAAGATCTGCTTCACTGAACTCCCCTGATTTCTTTTATAAGATTTTATCTTCGACTCTTTTAAACTGGATGCAGTAGGGAGCAAAACACTGTTTTCTAGCATCCTGTGCACCATGTTTCACTTCTGGTATGATTAATCAGGAATGAATAAGTGAACACTTTTTCATGGTAGGGGAGATAACTGTTCATATTTATTTGCTCATAAAACCTTTTCTTATGGGGTAGTTAGGGCTCTGGTGTCTTAAAGCAACTTTTATGTATTTGTCAACAGCATTTCACCTATGAAATCTGAGCTTGAAGGGCTTTGTAATTAACACAGCTATATGTGTTAATCCATTCTACCTTTCCTGTTCATTCCTGTTTTTGTTTGGTTTTATGTTTGGAAGGGAGTTCTTACTTAGGTGCGTAGGTCCATGTCTCTCCCCACCCCCACCTCAAGACAGTTGAGGTTCTTAAGTACCTGAGATTTAGATGCTCTTCCAAACTGAGCTGCATTCCCTTCTTAGACGGGGACTCTCAAGGAAACTGTGAAGTTTCCCTCAGAATTTGGCTCCATAGAGAAAAAAATTTAAAATTTGTTGGAAGGAAAAGGAAGCTTTAGCAAATTCTCTCTTTAGGAAGCTCCAGCTTAATTTGGTGGGCAGATATCAATTACTTGACAAGAAAGACATTAGCTTTTGGAATCAAATGAATTTAAGTTTGTAATAGGCTCATTGCCAACCTACAAGACACTTGATATTTCTGCAAAACTCCATTGTCTGTCCAAGCCCCTCATTAACAAAAGTTTTCACACACTAACCCTAAACTTTGGAGTGCTAAATATTAGCATTTAGCATTAACTGTTGTCAAGCAAAGGGCCTTTTCTACAACCTAGCCCATCTTATTTCTGGTGCTACCTGAATTGGACAAAATGATAGCTCATGGTTGCTAGGAAAGGTAGGCCTCTGACCATAGAAGTGGATTGCTTCAGTCCTACTAAGTCTAGGCCTAAGATGCAAGAAATGAAGCTTATTATCCCTTTAATATACCATATACACAGGTAGTGTTTTTAATGTGAATCCAAAGCTTGTCTGGTTCTTTGAAAACAATTTTTTCCCCTTTAGGTTCTTTACATTGTGATAATGCGATATTTAAAGAGAATATTTAAATGTAATATTAAAGAAATATTCAAAAGAATGATGTGTTATCTTTTACCTCAGTAGGCAAGTTACTTGTTAGAGAAGGATGCTTCTCCTGTTTTGTATATAAAACTAATTAGGTCAGATAGGAATTAAAGCTGATGGTGGGACCATGTTGTGATGGAAGCATAGAATGTTCTCTTCAGGGTGCCAGGAGACTGCCGTCCCCTCGTGAGCTTCAGCTGGTGCAGGTCTTAGCAAATGATTGGAGTGTATGCAAATAATCAACTGGTTTCAGGTAGTCTTTACTTGGGTTTAAAAACAGCTTCATGCATTTACAATAAGTTATTACAGAGTCACAGGTCACAGAGGTGCACATGAGCTACCTCCAACTGTCTTGCTGCAGATCTCTACTGGCCTCCCAGGGCAATAATTAGGACTTCAAGGTTTTGACCCGCAGCCCAAAAAGGCCACTGTCAGTTACAGTTGGGTTCTGCAATAGAGTGGAGGCAATAATGAATTAAAGATCCTTAGGGGCCATCCAACAGCCCAGAAGTTAAGACGGCATGGAAGTGAAGGCTGTACACCTTGGGGGAGAAGTTGAGCAGCACTTCCTTTTAACCATTCCGTTCAAAATGTTCC
>PVKA01050237.1:0-12830 GCA_004027165.1 Ctenomys sociabilis | reverse complement strand
TTTGCATTTCATGGATGGATAGTGATGTGGAGCATTTTTTCATATATTTATTCTCTTCTTTAATTTCATCCTCTGAGAAGTGTGTATTCATCTCAGATGCCCATTTCTGAATTGAGTCTTTAAATTTGAGGGCCTTATTGTATCTTAGTTCTTTATATATTCTAGACAGCAGACCTTTGTCTTATTGCTTATTAGTTAGGATTTTTTCAAAATTTGTGGGTTATCTTTTCATTTGTTGACAATTTCTTTTGATGTGCAGAAACTCCTCAAGAAGAGTTGATCCCAATTATTGATTCTTTCAAGTGTTTTCCATGCAAATATGTTTGCTCCTGAACTCTTTACCGACCCCTAAGTCTTCAAGAGTTCCTCCTACTTTCTCTTCCAGGAGATTGAGTGTTTCTGTTTTAGTGTTTAGATCTTTAATCCATTTTGACTTTAGCTTAGTGAATGGTGATAGAACTGGGTCAAGTTTTAGTTTTCGGCATGTAGAAAGCCAGGTTTCCCAGAACTATTTGTTAAAGAGGCTATCTTTCTTCCAGTAAGCTTGATTGGCCTCTTTGTCGAAGATCAGATGGCTGAGTGCAGTTAAGTTTTGCAATTAAGAAGATTGGCCTATAGTTTTATTCATCTGGTTTTGAGATCAGAGGGATACTGGCTTCTGTGAATTAATTCCATTCAATTCTTTTGACCTGCTTGAGGAATATTCATGATATAACATCATGAAATGTTTTGTAGAATTCCTCTGTGAACCTTTTAGGTCATGGGTTTTTATTTTAGTTGATATATTATTCATTACTGAGTCAATGTCATTGTGATTAAGTATATCCATATACTTAACTTCTTCTTGGCTTAATTTTAGTAGTTCATATATGTCTAGAAGTCTGTCCATTTCTTTAAAATTTGCTGATTTATTGGAATATAATTTTTATAGTTACTGTTTTCTGGATGTGTACAGTGTCTGTTTTGGTTTTATGTTTGTAATCTCTAATTGTATTTATGTAAGTTTCTCTCTCTTTAAATGAATCTTGCTAAAGGTCTGCATATTTTATTTGTTCGGGGTCATTGTTTTGTTGATTTGTTTTACAATTTTTTAGTTTCAATTTCATTAATTTCTATGCTCATCTTTCTAATTTCCTTATTTTTGGTTAGGAATATTTTGTTGTTGTTTCTGAAGAATCTTAAGATTTCTCATAATGTTATTTGTTTGGAATTGTTCAGTTTCCTGAATATAAGCATTGGCTGCAGTGAATTTTCCTTTTAGAACTGCTTTTGTGAGTTTCCAGAGATTTTTGTTGAGTTGTACAGTCACTGTCATGAACTTCTAGAAAGTTTTTAATTTCATTGATTTCTCCTGTGTCTCATTGGTTGATAAGGAATGTAGTGGATTTATAACTGGTGGTCAACTTCCTACACTGAGCTGAATTATACTAGCAGGTGCTGGGTGCAAGAGGACCACCTGAGGATTGTTGCCAGCAGCCTAAAGGCAGAACAGGAAAAACTGCTGGCATGCTGTTAGGGATGCTGTTTGGAGAAGCTTCTGGAGCTGCTGAAAGCTGCTAGTTCTCTTGGGCTGTTCTGCTGGAGAATCTTGTCCTTCTTGCCTTCCCAGTGAACTCTGGAGGAGTTCTGGTCTTCAACTTGAGCATCACTTCCTGACTCCAGAGGGGAAGATGGTGCTCTGCTCAGTTTTATGGAGAAGCCGGTGTTATTAATTTTTCTAATGGGAACTCAGCTTTCTTCATTGCTGGAGGAGCTCAGGACCTCAATGTTGCTGAAGATGGTTGTGGTACTTTTGGAGGCATTCTGGTGCTTACCTAGAGTATTGTTTCCTAGCTCCAGTTTATATCCCTCAGCTTGCTAACACAGATCGTTCATCAAATGACATGGACTTCCTAGCTTTCACCAGTGAAATTTGGGCCTTTCCAGCACGGATCATGAAGCAGACCTGCATGAGACTTTGATGTGGGCTTTAGGCCTCCAGTTGGACTTGTGGGAGGCATTGTTATGAGCTCTAGGTTTTCATCTGGATTCATACAGGATATTAGGATCCAGGCTCTCAGCTGGATTATTTAGTATTTAGTGTGTGGGTAGATTTCATGCACTTGATGTATGATTCTTGGGTGATGTCTTACACACTAATATTATAAAATGTGTCTGGTATTATATTGTTCCCCTTGCAAAAAACCCCAAACCAGAACAAGGAGTATGTTTTTAATTTTCCAGGAACTTTTCTTCTGTTGTTGGTTTCTATTTTCATTGCTCAGTGGTTGGATAGTATGCATGGAGTAATTCTTGGTCTTTTATGTTTACTTAAGCAGGCTATATGATCTAGTATTCAATACATTTACATTGCTTAGGAAACTTCTGTCTCCTTTGTTACCACTTTAAACTTTTTAAGAACTCTAAAATTTAAGTAGCAAAGTACTTATACAAAATGGCAAGCAAGCTTTCTAAAAACCCACTGTACAACAGACACTGAAATAATGTAATGTAAAACATATATTCAGGTCTGTATGTTACCAGTGCATCAAAACAGATGTACTTTAAGAAAAACAAGCCTCTTACAACAACCAAGCAGTGTACCAGCTAACAGAAAACACAGGCATCCCAGCAGATGGGCACCACCCCACTGTATCCTCACACATATATCAATTGTTTACACATACCAAACTAACTAAGAGATCCTTTTAAAAAGGTATCTTGAAAGTTGGATGAATTCTTACTAAAACTGATCATAGGCAAGCAGTCTACATGGGACACAATTACGTGTATCAAATGTATCAGTGTCAAATTAGTTTTGCTCACTTTTCAAAAATCAATATAGCCTATGTTGTAATATGAAACTTGTGCAAAATTAAAAATCAATATGTACAAAGCTTCTTGAAAGTCTGTATTTCATGCTTCATGTTTCATGCTCCACACCCGGAAGACTGGTCATTTTTCCTGGCAGGTGAAAGCAACGATTGACTGGATGTATCATCAAAGGACTGAAACTGTGCATCCACTGTTTGATAACAGCTTATTAGCTTCGGTGTATTTTCATGAAAGTTTTAAAGTCATCTACATGGTTTTAATGAAGTACTGTATCACACTGTTTTCAGATTTATCCTGGAATGTGAAGATGTCCCTTTACTGTAAAAATTGAGTTATTCTAATATTGTATTATTGTTAGATCTTGAATAAGTCTATGTTTCAGTGTATGTCTGTATATCTACAGAAAGAAAAGCAATTGAAACATTACTTTAAAAATGGGAATAAATTGGGTACTATTTTGCACCACTACTGTATCTGTTTGAAAGAATTAACAGTATTTTCCTATTCTGAAAGTTGATTCTGATGATATTTTCACATTCACCACACTTTTTTCTCCATGTTATTTGCTTCTGCAACTATATAAAACAAGATTACACATGGTTTGGGCATTCAGAGATCAATAGAATGACAACTTAGTTTTAATTTCTAAAGCCATGAGAAGTTGCTTTGAGACTGAACAATTCTGAATTTTTATTTAAAATGACAATCAATGTCCATGTTGCCCTACAGTAAAATAATTAATCAATTTCTTCATTAAGGCAATAACTTATTAAATCATTGAATATCAAAAAAGAACACACTCTGTGTGGTGGAGGGGTAGAATACTCTACATACTCATTAAAATCATTTGTTCAAAGGTGTGGTTCAGCACTGAAATTTATTAGCTTTTTGTTTGACTGTTTACCAATTTTTCTCTTGTGTTTGTTTACCCTGTTTGGTGGGTTCTTTCCATTCTCATTCGCAGAGTTGTGGTCATTTTGGTCCCTCTCCAGAATCTTTTTGTTTTCTGTGTAGGGTTGGCTTTGTCATCATGAAATTCTCTAGTTGTTCTTTCTCATGGAAGTATTTTAGTTCTCTACCAAATTTGTAAGAGAGTTTTGCAGGTTATAGCTTGCTGGGCTGGAATTTGTTTTCTTGGAGGACTTAATACTTTGCTCCATGCTCTTCTTGACTTGATGGTTTGTGATGATAAATCTGTCATTTTTCTGAAGGGTTTTCCTTTAAATGTAGTCTCTTTCTTTTTTCTAGTGTCTTTTAACGTATTATTCCTGTGCTGGATTTCTGGAATCTTGAGTATTATATGTCTGAGTTTGTTTTTAATTGGGTTGATATTATTTGGAGTTCTATATGCTTCGGTTAACTGATGTCAGACTGTTTCCCTATATTTGGAAATTTTCTGCTATTACTTCTACCCATATTCTTTTTTTATATCATTTACATTGATTCCTTCTTTCTCACTGATGCCTATTAGTCTCACATTGTTCACCTTTACATCGTCTTGCAGGTGATGAATTATTTTTTCCTGCATCCTAGTTGTTTTAACAGATCTTTTCTTACATTTTCTGTAGCTGCAACGGTGTCTTCAAGATCTGAAACTCTATCTTCACTTTCATTCAACTGATTTTTCCAAGTTGTGATTTAGGTTTTAATTTCCTGCATGTCTCTGAATCTGCTTCATGAATTCTGTTTCTTTCCTTTATTGCTCATTCAAGGATTCCATCATTTTTATATTCGCTTCTATTTTTTATCAGTGTCTTCTTTAGAAGCACTTAGTAATTCTTTCATGAGATTCATCACTTCATTTTTTACTCCAGAGATTATTTATGATCTCATTTCCTCTATTCCTTTGTGCAGTTGTTTCTTTACTTAACTTAGAGATTTCAGTTGTGTGATTCCCAGTTTCTTCTATGCTAGTTTCTCCTGCATCTATTCTGGGTAGCCTCTGGGCCTGAGAATTCATTTTTCCCTTCTCTTCATCATTGTTATATAGCACTCTCCTCTGACCTTTCATGTAGGGCTTTGGTCCAGCTATAACCTTAGCACCTTCCAAAATTCTTACTCAAGAGAGACTATCTGGTTAAGGCAGTTACAGTTTTATATATACAGAATTAAAATTAGAAACACTAGTAATGGGTAGTGATATTTGTCTATTACTAACTTTTTTAACTAATGGGTTTGTATTTTAGAACATAAAAGCAAACATTATGTCTGTGTAGCTAAGCAGATATTGAATTGTGAAGTTGTATTTTAGTTCCCCTAAATTCTGTCTGATCACCTCCCCTTCATATACCTGGGGTCTTCCAGGAAGACTAGTTCACTCCTGTTGCCTATTGACCCCTCTGTCAATGAAGAAAGAGAGAGGATGCTCTCAGAGATCTGGATCTAGCAAAGTGTCTCAGCTTAACGGGTCTCAGTCTACCAAATCTGAACTCATCCAGATGTGCCTGGCTTGAGTCTGGCTCCTATGGTCAGCTTCTTCCTATATTGTTTCTTTTTCTCCGCAGAAATCACTTTTTTTTTCAACCCATGCAAGTGAACCCACTGTGCCCCTCTGGCAAGATGTTCAGCTCCTGGATTAGCTGAGTGGTTGTGGCCCATAGCCTTCTGCAGGAACTTCTTCAGCAGAGTTTCACACCAGGCCTGTCTGATGGAGGAGGTTCCCATGAGTGTACAGATGGCCCCACATACAACCAGCTGGACTGTGCTTTAAGGGGTCAGGAGGGCAATGGCATAAGTTCTCACACATATGCAAGGCCTGGGCTTGAGCTGAGGTATCCAGTGGGAGAGGTGGAATGTCCCACACCTAGATTGAATTTTTGGATTTGAAAGATTGTTGGATTATGTTTTTTGATTGGATAGTTGATGATGTTTACAATGATATTACTGATATATGTTGATCATTTACTATCATTGTCTTCATCTGTTGCCGTGTGGTTTTTTCCTTTTTCTTATCCACTGATATCATTAGTTTCCTCTTTTTGAGATATGTCCAATTCTATTTTTCTGTTGAGAATATTATTGGTGAGTCTCTCTAGATGTTGTTTAGCATTGATATATCTTCTCAGTTAGTTTTTTTCCCCACAGAAATATCTTTTTCCATCTATTTTGAAGGATACCTTTTACTAGGTAAATTAATCTGGGTTAGGATTTATTTGCTCTTAGGCTTGAAATAGTTCACTCCAAGTTGTCCTATCCCTCAGGCATTTGCTGAGAAGTGTGCTGTGATTCTAGTTGGTTTAGTATGTGATTTTTTTTTATTTCTCTAGCTCCTTTTATAATTCTTTTTCTTTTGGCTGTGTATCTGTGAATTTAATGAGGATATGCCTTGAAAAATACCTTTCATCCTGATCGTTTTGGTGTTCTATACATATCATTTGTATTTTGAAATTTATTTTTATATTTTGGAAATTTTCTTTAGTAATTTCTGTAAGCGTGTTGATGAAGCCATCTGTTCTTGAACTAATTATCCTTACTTTTTATCGTTGTTGTTTATAACTTTGTTCTTACACTAATTATCTTCTAGCTTTGCTCTTACACTAATTATCCTTACTTTTTATTGCTGTTCTTTATGGTGTGTACTAGTCTTCTTTTATTCTTTTGGGATTCTTTGATTTCATCCTAATTCACTATTTTATCCCTAAATCAGATACTCTGTCTTCAGACTGGTCATTTCTGAAATGTATAAAATCTATACTGCTTGTAATTTCAGGTATCTTTCAAAGGATTTCATGTCCTGTTGAATCTGTGTCTTAGTTACTTTTCACTCATTGCTGGGACAAATACCCACACAAAATTAAGGAAGGAAAGATTTATTTAATTCATTGTTTCTGGAGGTTTCAGTCCATACCCGTTGGCTCCAGGGCAAAGGGCCGAAGTTCATAGTGACAGAAAACAATGAAGAGCACAGGAGGAGCAAAAACTGCAACTTCCTCTAAACCTGTCCCTCCTCCTTCTTTGTTGACTGCAAAGGCTGGTGCTCCACCATGAAGACCAGAGCTCCTTGAGGTGGTGTGGCTGCAAAGATCAAGCTCCTGAAGTGGCGCGGCTGCAAAGCTGGTCTAGGGAGACCCAGACTTCTCCGAGGAAGTGGGCAGAAGTTTTCCTCAACTCCTTCATATACACTTCTTGTGCTGAGTCACTCTGGGGTGGCCTGAGGCACCCCAGGGAGGGACCAATTGCACCCCAGGGTGGAATTAATCACAGCCTAAGGTGATTCCTCCCCAAACTGCATGGTAGAGCCCCTACCACCCAAAACTAAACAGAGCCAATCCTGCCAAACTTCTCACATCTCAAGTTGACACAATGTAGTAACTACCTCGATCTGCCATTTAAGTTTTAAACTGTGTTAATTCATCCATTTTTTATAATCTATTTCCATAAAATTCACCATGGGCACATTGTCATTTGCTATAAACTTTTGGTTCATGTCCTCTTTGAACTCATGTATTTTTTTCTCCCTTCTAGGAACTTTTCTAGATTTCTGCTATCTGGTATTTGTTTGTGACCCTTTGCTCTGCCTTATGGAAGTTAGGATCAGAATTCAGAGATACTATATCTATATCATCTATATCTATATAGATATATAGATATCAAACAGATTGGAAAATGACAAACTTTGATAACTAATAATTTGCTACTTTCAATTATACAAGACCTTGTAGGTATGTAAGAAAATCAAGAAATTATACACATTCCATATCCACTCAGTAGAGTGATTTTACTCTCAGGAAAGAAAATTAACAAGGGAGAAGGGGGAAGGAAAATAAAAATTTAAAGAAGCAAAAGAGATTATACTAAAGGCTGCTGCTGTGCTGCACTGATGCATCTCTCTAGAGGCCTAGACATCACCTACTTTCATTGTGTCTCTGTAATCTTCCTTCTCATGCTGCAAGTCATGAACGAGGGAGAAAGTATGGATTCCCCCTTCTTTTTCTACATTTTGTTCTGTGTCTTCTCTGTATGCTCCAATTTCCCCATCAAATCCTTCCTGGGCCATAGGGATCTATCTCCCTCCTCCCTTTCTTCCCCAAGTTGTTTTCTTTTTCTTTTTCTTTCTTTCTTTTTCTTCTTTTTCAGGAAAGCGTCTATAAGGTGTACAGGGTTTCACTGCATAGATCAGACGCATAGTGATCCGCTTGTTTATAGCCTCCCAAAAGCTGGGATCACAGGTACACTAACATAGCCCATCTCTTTTTTCTTAATCGACAACATTAATTTTATTTGCATTTATTTTATGCTTAATTTATTTTAGTGCCATATGTGTTTGTTTCTTCAGCTTTATCTGGGATATCTTTTTCTTTTGTGCAACCTCCTCGTCTGGTTTAGGAACAGTGTGTTCCTTTTCAGTAAGGATCATCTCACTATGGCAGGGGGAGCTCTTGTATGGATTAATCAGGCCATGAGCTCTATAAATATCACAGCACATCTTGGGTGCTTTGTTCACCTGGATATGTTCAATAACCAGGTAATCTACATCTAAAGCCTTAAGCTGAGCATTACTCTCTGTATTTTTAAGCATGTGCAGCAAAAATTCATCACTCTTTTTGGGCCACCGACCCTGTGTCCAGCCCCATTATTTGGCCTGGACACAACTACCAACTCCACCATTGTAATGCTGGAATGGTACACATTGCTTCTTTAATGTATCCTTCAGATACTTGGTGCCCTTTCAGATATACATACCCTTGATAGCCTGGGCAATTTCATGCATGTTCTTAAAGTGAATGTGAAGATTTGAGCCTCTTTATTTGCATGTCACATTTTGTAGGTTTTCTGGGTCAAGAGAGCAGTGAACCATTTTCACAGGTCACCTAAGGGCACTCACAGGAATAGCCATGCCCAATCTCAATTGCCATCTCAGTGCGCCCCAGGGGTGGAGCCAGCATGGCAAGCCTGAAGATCATACCCCCCTAGCCCCTGTGCCTGCTTTCAGTTGCTTTAATCTGCTAAGCTATTTGGCTGACTGTCCAAGTTGTTATTTTCCAGTGGATTTAAAATAAGGAGAGGCTGAATTGCTGCTTACCACTCAAGAAGCTATTTTTGGGAAAAGAAATCCTTCTCCACTAATGGTGAGGGTAGACTGAAACAACCACTATGGAAATCAGTGTGGAGATTCCTAAAAACACTAAGATTATTTTTTATAAATAAACTTAATTTCAATTATTCCATTTGCTTATCTTATTGAGATAAAACCAAGATAAAAAGATAAGCCTTTGTCTTACTTTCTAGGATAGGAAGAACCAATCTATACATTACTTTTAAATAGTTAGATTTTGGTGATACTGAAAAGTATTGGTGTTGTCTTACAAATATTTCACAGTTTAATAAGAATGGCTAATCTTTCAACTTGGTTTATTACACACAACTTTATTTCTTAGTACATGTAATGTGATCAAGCAATTTAATACAATGACCAGGAGAAATGCAAAAGGAAGTAGCTTAGGAAATGGAAGAATGTTGCACAGAATTTTATTCTAATACAGATTTATAGCTACAATTATATATGACAGGGTAGCATTTCTTTGTTCCCACATTGCTTTTTAAAAGTGAGTTGAGCAGAACTCAGGTGTAGAACAGCAAGGTGCCAGGAGGGCAGAACTTCAAACATCTGCCTAGCAGAGCTTCAAATTTCTATTTTGTCCACTGTGTTTGCTCATCGACCAAAAGGTATATGTAGTCATGACTTATTTGGCAAATGCAATATAGTCTCTTTGGAGTAGTTGTTTGAATAAGTAAAGAAAATGAATTAAACTGATTTTAAACGGCTTAATAATAGTTTTTAAAGTAATCACTAGAACAGAGTAAAACAGAAAAAAGGGCCAAGGTTGAGAATAGTCCATCATCTATTCTTTCCCAAGGAACAGATGTCTCTAGTCACATATTCTCTGAAAATGCTAGAGCTATGACATGTCACCATCAGATCCTTGATGGTGTAAGAAAGCACTTCTTGTTTATTTCAAGAATTGGCAGCATCTGCTTCTAATCATTTTTAAGTTGGTTGACGAAGTTTCAGTTCTGTTTAAGTTCAAGCAAAAAGAATTTGAAACAAGGGTTGGCCAAATAGCTCAGGGAATTAACGTACCTACAAGCAGGGGGAGGGGCTGGGGCTGGGAGTTTGATCCCTGGGCCTGCAGTGCTGCCCCCTCCACAGGGGTGTGCAGAGATGGCAATTAAGACTGGACATGGTGGTACATGCCTGTAATCCAAACTCTTGGGAGACTGTAAACAGGCGAATCACTATGAGTCTGATCTAATTGTGAGACCCTGAACACCCTGTAGACCCTTCCCTAAAATACAGAAAAAAGGAAAAGAAAAGGAAGTTGAAGCAGTATGCTATCTGAAGATGCCACTTAAATACAAGTTATACAAGTTTTACCATTAAAGATATTGGTATACACAGTATCCAAGATTTTTTCAATTACTGAAACTACATTCAATCTCATTTCAGTCCAACTATGAACTCCAGTTAACCTATCTCTTAAAAGAGAAACAAAGTTCTTTTGGCATTCTGTTTTCTACAGATTTGAGATCATACATATGAGAATGCAACCGTGGACTTTATGCATTTACCAAATGGTAACATCTCTTACATTTTAAAAAATGATTTAGCAATAGTGGCTGGTACTGCTACACTGTTGTCTCTGTTTTTACTGCATGTTTACTCTGAAGACACTTCAATAAAATGGCTTTTTCCGTATTGAATCTGAAAATGAGAAAGATAGGAGAAGTATTAAACATTGGACAAATTTTGTGCTTTAAACCTATGAAAGGACCATATGCTTGCATGTAGTTATGTCTTACTTTGTTATTGTTCTTTGAATCTCTCTTTTCTCTTCTTCATTTAGTCTTTCAAGAATGGATTCCAAGAGAGAAAAATGAAAGTTAATGTACTGAGCCACCTGAAAAAGAAAAAGCAGAAAAGCAAGCAGAGCTTTTATGGAAAGTGCGGAGCGAGGAAGGACAGGCAAAACAAAACAAAAACATGGTATCCATACATCACTACTGATTTCTTCTACATCTTTATCCATGAGAAAAATGCGAGCATTATTTCTGGAAGGGCCTTGCAGGAGCCTCTGCAACAGCGGAATATCTGTTTTGTTTAACTGTCTCTGTTCTGCAGATAAAAAAAATAATCATCTGTAGTCAGTAAGTCATTTTAGAAAAAAAGAAAAAAAAACTCATTTGTTTTATTTCATTAGCACATTTGAAACAAATAAGAGTTGAAACAAAAATAATTAGAATCATTCCTCAAAAAAGGAATGGTCATTCATCTTTCTCCCTTATTTTTGGGGACTATGTCCCAAGACCCTGATGGATTGTGGATGCCTGAAATCACAGACACACTGTTTTCAGTACTTTCAGTATTTCATGCATCTGTGGGTTTTATCCATTCAGTTATAAAACTGAGACAGAGTAAGGCTCTGGAGAGCTGTGGTCTGTGGGCTCAGTGCACTCAGGAACAAATCTTAACTGGTGCCATTTAAGAACTTAAGAGGACTCTAGGTAGCCTGCAGGATCTGGTAAGCTCTGAACTTACCTGCAGGAATGGAGCTTGTGCTGGTGCTGGTCCAACCTTTTAAGAACTTAGGAGGACCCTGAGTAGCCCAAAGGACTCTGGAAAGCTGTGATCTGTAGGCCCATTGCATGCAGGCACAGGCTTTCCTGATACCTTAACAACTTAAGAGGACTCTGGACAGACTGTAGGACTCTGGGGAGCTGCATCCCTTGGCCCCCAAGTGTGCAAGTGTGGAGTTTGTGCTGGTGTCGGTCTAAACATTAAAGAACTTAGGAGGATTCTCGGTGGCCCATCGGATCCTGCTGAATCCAGCCTATACTCCACCACCCACCTGGAAGCTTTGCTGAATATCGGCCAGTTATCCCCACTAGTAGTGAGAACCATGATGAATCCTATCCTGCTACCCACTGTAGCAAAAAACCTTACTGACAAAGTCCCACTACTCTCCCACCACTGCTAACCCTGAGTGATTTCTAGGAGTTTGAAAAATGCCAAAAAAGAGAAGCAAAAGGCAAGCTGAATGCAGTAGACAAAGACATATAAGAACTTGAAAATCACACACCTGAAACTTCTAAAATGATAGCAACTGAAGTCAAGAAGCAAGTCCATCAGGCTTCAGAAGAAATAAAAGCAGAAATAATCTCTCAGATCAAAACAGAAATGACAACAATCATGAAAGAATTGCTCCGCACAGCTAAAGAAGATACAGATAAAAAAAAATTAGAGGAGAATATGAAAAGATGGAAACTAGCAATTAGAATACATGAAACAAATTCAAACAGATACCCAGGAAATTAAGAACTCCATTGGCAAAAAAGCCGGCAAAACTGTTGAATGAAACTGAAGATAGCTAATGAATGTGAAATAAAAGATGTCTTAAAACTAACAAGGAACCAGGAAGCAGCTACATAGATGACACAAAGAAAAAGAATATAAGGATAATAGTTGTCATGAAGCAGCAGGAGATAGCACAAATGACATAAAGATTATTTGGAGAAGTACTAGCACAAAATTTTCTGAACATGAGAAAAAAAAACCTGACATACACAAGGCATATAGAACTCCAAATAGCCATAATCACAATAAGTCTACACCTAGACACATAACAATTAAGATCTCAGAAATTAAGTAAAAAGAATAGAATGTTAAAATCTGCTAGAGAGAAGAAATATATCATCTACAATAAACCCATTACAATCATGCTAGATTTCTCAATACGAACCATCAAATCAAGAAGACTTGGAGTCCTGTACATTATTCTGTAGTTCCTTTGTCTGTGTCATCCATGTGGATGAGTCATGGCAATGCTTGACCAGATTGCTCTCTGTGAGAGCCTGAGAGAAAGTTTTCTCTTCATGTGACTCTCCCCAGGCACACTTTAGAACTTCAATCTCTTTCCTCTGTGGCTCCACAATCTCCTTGCTCAGAAAATTTGGAGCTCACCTGAGTCTCATGATATTGCAGTACAGGTTCTCCTATGTCCTGAGTCTTCGCTGACCTT
>PVKA01050236.1:0-12831 GCA_004027165.1 Ctenomys sociabilis | reverse complement strand
TTTATTTCTTTTTTTTTTTTTTAACAGCAGACGCATTTATTTTTGCCACAGGCATAATAAGATACTATATTTCTCTGCCAATATAACCTGAAAACCTCCCATGTTAACTAAATAGACACCCAGTGACCGTTCATCATTGTCCTGTAAAGATGTGTTAATTCATGCTGTTAATCTCAGGATCACTGTGCACAGAATCCAAATATAAACACTTGGGGGTGCCTTTCAGTGTTGGCTCCCTCACTTTGTTGATAATCCCATTATAAGGTTCACTTCATAAGCTCCATCATGAAATAATCATTGAGTGGTAGGAATTTATGAAAACTCTTTCCATTACAATATCCATTGCTGGCAGTGAACACAGCAAAACCAGCAAGGAAACCAGGGCCACTGTACAATACGTGAGGACCTGGAACTATTCCAGAAATCTTAAAAGAAAGGAATTATGTTTGACATTTCCTGAAATCAACATTAACACTGTATGATCTAAGGGCCAGGGAGATGGCTCAGTGGAACAAGTGCTTCCCCAGCAAGTTCAAGGGCCTGAGTTCAATCCTTGGTTCTGCCAATAAATAAGTAAATAAATACTGTATGATGAATAAAAGTATGTTGCTTGCATGGACTCAACCAGCAATCAACCTGCACTCAGCATGCACAGCAGTTAAAATACAGTAAGAGGAAGTAGTCTTTCTTGCCCACAGATCACTTCCAGTCAAAGGTTAAAGTTCAAAGATTCAACGAACAAAGTGTTCATTCTCTCAGTACAATTATCTCCTGATAGGAAGATGACAGTGGCATTGAGAAATATTGCCAAGATACTATACTACCAAATTGTTTTCAGTGTTTTTTTTTCTTTTCTTTTTTACTTTAAATGTGACCTGTTTCTTTTCTCTAGCAGCTTTCAGCATATTGTTCTTGGGCTGGATTTCTGAGATCTTGACTATTATAGGTCTCAGTGTGTTTTTAATTATGTTGAAGTTATTTGGAGCTCTGTATGTTTACCTGAATGTCAGATTGTTTCCCCATATTTGGGAAGTTTTCTGCCACTACTTCTGCCCATGTTCTTTTTTTTTGGTGGAACCAGGGATTGAACTCAGGCCCTCGTGCTTGCCAATCAAGCGCTTATTCCACTGAGTCATCTCCCCAGCCCCTTCTTTTTATATCATTTGTATTGATCACTTCTTTCTCACTGATGCCTATTAGTTTCACATTGTTCATCTTTGCATCATCTTGCAGGTAATGAATTTTTTTTTTCTACATCCTAGTTGTTTTTAAGAGATCTTTTCTTACCTTTTCACTAGCTGTGATAGTGTCTTCAAGATCTGAAACTCTGTCTTCATTTTCACTCAAACAGTTTTGCCAGCTTGTGATTGAGATTTTAAGTTCCTCTATCTCTCTTTCACTCTGCTTCATGCGATCTATTTCTTTCCTATATTGCTCATTGATCGCTTTTTCTAATCTCCTCTATTTTTTTTATCAGTGTCTTCTTGAGAAGCAATTATTAATTCTTTCATTATAGTTATCCTTTCTTTCAGAGGGGCACAACAGGTTCACTTCTACGGGCTGCAGCAGGAAGAAGCTGAGCACAGCAGCCAGACCAATTCCAGGCACAACTGGATGAATTCAGACTTCATAGATCTGCACCTGGTAAGCTGAGATACTTTGCTAGACCTGGATCTATAAAAGCATGCTCCCTTTCTCTCTCTTGACTGAGACAGGGGGCAAAAGGTAACCAGGGTGAACTAGTCTGCCTGGAAAACACCAGGTACATGAAGGGGAGGCGATCAGACAGAACTTAGGGAAACTAACTTAAATACAAATTCCCAATTTAATATCTGCTTAGCTATATAGACATAATGATTGCTCTTACTGTCTAAACTACAAATACACTAGTTACAAAAGTTTGTCAACTGCTAAATATCATTCCCTGTTATTAGTATCCTTTATTATAATTCTGTAAATACAAAACCATAACTGGATTCTTACTGCATGGTCACACTTAAAAAGAATTATTCAATATCATCTCTTTTTCCTTGCAGCTGGAAGGTATGCCAAAAGATCTGAAGTGAGAGCACCAGGGACTCTCTCTGTTTATCGCAAAGAAATAAACAGATATCTAGATAAACAGATTGGATGATTGCTATAAACATGACGACAAATGGACATATTTTCACTAGTAAATAGGATCTGAAAAGAGTCAAAGGCTATGGACTATTAAACTTAAATAGAAGTTGAAGTTTCCTTTGCCACTGATTTCAATTTCCATTGCAAATCCACAAGTATTTTATATTATGACTTTTTTTTGCAGGGAGGAAGGTTGAAACAGCTGGAGACCAATCTTGCTGCGTAGCCCAGAGTGACCTAGAACTTGTTATAGAGCTGAAAATGGCTTGGAATTCATGATGCCACTGGCTCAGTTGCTTGTGTGCTACATTAAAGGCATGTGCCACACGTGGTAAAATTGCCAAGTATTTATTGAAAGAGAGAAGAAGAGCAGGCTAAGGATCACACCTAAACTAAGGGTCCCAGATACTTCAGTCCATTTTCTGGTTCCAAGGATGAGTACACTGGTTAAGTATTATCTTGTAAAATAGAACTTTGGCAAGACTCGCATAGTAATCAGATTTCCTGTTACTGAGATGCAATATTCAACACCCAGAGCTTAAAGAGGGAAAGGTTTAATTTAGCTTATGATTTCAGGGAATCCAGTCTATGGCAGGTTGGCCCCAAAGCAGAAACAGAGCAGATGGACAAAGCAAAGATGCTTAGTTCTTGTCTTCGAGAATCAGACCGGGAAAACAGTTCAGAGAGGAAGGGTTAAGGGCCCAGATAAGTTCCCTAGGTCATGCCTCCATGACCCACCCAGACATGCCCAGACACATGTTTTTCTTATCCCCCAAGCAGCTTCTAAATACATGGACAGTCCAGTTCAATCACTAGAGTTTGCTTCTATTAGAATACATCATTTCTTTCTTATTCCTGTCTTTCTGACCATGTATTTGCCCAACTGTACCATATCTGTAGCTATACTGGCAATATATCTCGAAAACCAATTTTCAGATAATGACATTTCCAGATAGCAAATTTAATCCCACCAAGTTTTAGGGTTGCCGTCTACCTTCCTCTGTCATGTTCTAGCCTTGAATTTTTCAGTCTTTGCCACTCTGATCAACAGAACACCAGCATATCACCCTGAATTTGTACTATTGTCTTTCAAATTCTGATACACATGATTATAGGTAAACAAACTGTCAGCACTGGATAGTTATCATTCAGATTAGTTGACTCTTAACCAATCAGGTTACTATTCTATCGTTCTTTTTTTTTTTTTTTTTTTTGGAACCAGGGATTGAACTCAGGCCCTTGTGCTTGCCAGGGAAGTGTTTATTCCACTGAGCCATCTCCCTGTCCCCTATTCTATCATTCTTTAATTTCATCATGATTGCCTTTCTTGATAATTTCACTGTGGCAGTCTTTGTGTGTGTGTGTGTGTGTGTGTGTGTGTGGTTTTGTTTTCTTCTGGTACTGAGAATTGAACTCAGGGACTTTGACCAAGCTACATCTTCAGTGCTTATTTTATTTTTTTGGACAGGATTTCACTAAATCACAAGGTACTTGGGCCGGGATTAGATATGTTCTCCTGCCTCGGCCTCCTGGAGTACTGGGATTACAGGCATGTTTCATTATCTTCAGCTTGCCTTTAACTTTTGAAACTCACAGAAACTCAGCCTTCATATTAAAAAAAATTGAATCAATTTATATATATATATATATATATATATATATATATATATATATATATTTTTTTTTTTTTTTTTTTTTTTTTTTTTTTTTTTTTTTTTTTTTTTTTTTTTTTTTTTTTTTTTTTTTTTTTTGCTGAATTGGGGATTGAACTCAAGGCCTGCACTTGCCAAGGAAGTGCTTATTCCACTGAGCCATCTCCCTGGTCCTGCATTTTATATATTTTTCTGTGTGACTTCTCCTAATCCCAAATTTAGTATCACCATCCACCTTCCTCATGAAACATCTCCAGGATATCTCAAGATAAAAAGGGACATTGCTTTTTATTTTTCACTGAAACATTCAGAAGAGACATACAGTAAAATTCTAATCTTTCATGCAAAAATGTGAAAAAGTCTTCCCACTTCCAGCCTTTGTTAACCAAAACACAGCAGGCTGGTTGGGCAAGAAGGGGCAGACCATCATTTTAGGTGTAATCCAGTCCCAGAAGGGAAGTGCTTGAGTCTCTCATAACTTTCACTATAGATTCTTTTATCTAGGCAATTACAAATTTCATTGGAACAAGGACAATTTCATTGATTTCTCGATGACTCATTCTGTAAACCTTTTGGCCATTAGCGTTCCAGCAGGAGCGGCCACGCGCAGCCTTCCCGCTGACATCAGTGGAAATCTTGAGTCGAGATCAAAGCTACTTTGTGTGTCTCTGACCTTTCTGCACAATGCACAGAGGGGCCTCATTCCTCAGCTCAGAATCTTCAGATTTGCTTCACTGACCTCACAAAGGCTACCACTTATAGTCTACAAGTAGACAGATATGCACTGAAGACCACATATGAATTTTTTTGGAATCATATCTGGGGTTTGGCTTCTAAATGGCATCATAATCCACTTGCAGATTTCAGGAAATCCTGCCTGGTTCCTAACCAGGAAGTTAGTGAATAGGGCAAGCCCTAGCAACATAAAGAGGCAGCAATCATTTCCACACAGAAGCCTGCCTTAGGCCCCCTTTGGTAGAAGGATGCACTTAGAGAATCCACCCAAAAACCCCCGTACCTTGATAGTCATGTCTGAGCCGAAGGCCTCTGCAGCACTGGAAGCTGACTCCTCTTCCCTTAGCAGCACACTCTGCCACCCAACTCCTGGAACAAAAAGATGGCCGTTAGAACCAAGTGGATGGTCCTGACCCAGAGCCACGCAGCTGCCATTCCACAGTTTCTACCCTCACGTGAATTGCCGAGGACCCTCATAACGACCCATTACCCACCCTCCACCTACTGATGGTTACTGAGACAACTTCCTTTCAGAAGTGGGGTCCACTGGTTCCTCTTTTGTTTTAACTAAGCTCAGGTTTTGGAGTCCAGGTCATGGTGCTGAATCTTACAGAGAGATTTGTTCTAGCCCAGAGTGAGGAAGGGGCTGGAGTGATCTCTACCATCTAGGCCTCTTACTGAGGTTGTATTTAGGACTTAAAGCAAATTCCAGAACACAGAAAAGCACATGGAATTCAATACCCAGCCCCTTTTTTCAGTTCCACACACCTACCTGAAATACGTGAACATTTATTGTTTTTTGGTTTTTTTTTTCTCTCTCTCTCTCCTACCTTCTTCCCTCCCTCCCTTCCTTTTCTTTCTGGTTCTGAGAGTTGAAACCAAAGCTTTGCATATATTAGGGCAGGGCATCTAGCTCTTTTTTAAAGTTTTATTTTGAGACACTATCTTGCTAAATAGCCCAGCCTTGATGTAAATCCTCATCCCTTAGCCTCCTGGGTAGCTGGGATTCTAGATATGTGCTGGCCTATTGCCACTTTTAAGCTTCACATGCTCTGCTTCCAAGTCCTTCCTTCCTTCCTTATTGCTTTTTTTCTTTGTCTTTGTCTTTTACTTTTTATTTATTTACTTATTTTTATAGGCTCTTACTATGTAGTTCAAGCTGGCCTCAGACTCACAGTGATCCTCCTGCCTCGGCTCCTAAGTGCTAAGGTTACAGGCATGTGCCATGATGCCAAGATTTTTTTCTTTTCTTTCTTTCTTTCTTTCTTTCTTTCTTTCTTTCTTTCTTTCTTTCTTTCTTTCTTTCTTTCTTTCTTTCTTTCTCTCTCTCTCTCTCTCTCTCTTTCTTTCTCCTCTCTGTCTCTGTCTCTGTCTCTGCCTGTCTGTCTCTCTCTCTCCCTTCCTCCCTCCCTCCTTCTCTCCCTTCCTTCCTTCCTTTTCTTCTTTCTTTTTTTGTGGTACTGGGGGTTGATGCCAGAGCATTCATACTAAGCTAAATCCCAAGGCCATTTTTTCTATTTTTTTGAGACGGGATTTCACTGAATCACTCAACTGTCCAAACTGGGCATGAATTTGGGATTCTCCTCCCTCAGTATCCCAGGGTTATGGGGTTAGATGTGCATGTGTCACCACATCCAGGGAAGTAGGTGTTTCTCTGGAAGTTGTCAGACTATTTCTAAGTGACATCTGCCAAGGTAAGAAGTTTTGATCCTTCCAACTTTTAAGAAGAGACTGAAGTGGATGTTCTCAGACACTTATAACTTGGTATAAGATAGAGCTATGCTAATCCAAATACAATTATGAGAAGAGTTGAGATAGTTCTTGCAGTGAAAGTTTTAACAATGACAAATGTATTTTTAAACACATTGAATTATTATACAAAGTTGTCACCCTAAAAGGTTAGCAAAGCAGTTTTTGTTTGTTTCTATGAGACAGAATCTTTCTGTATATTTCAGGCTGGCCTTGAACTCACTAAGTAGTCCAGGCTGACCTTGAGTGCCAGGCAATCCTCCTGCCTCAGCCTCACAATCTCTGAGGCTATAGGTGTATATCCCCATGCCTGGCAACAAAGCAATATTTAAAAGTTTGTCAGGCTTATTATTTGTTATTCTCTTACTTTTGTTTTTGAAATTATAGCAATCAAACCTAGAACATCACTTGTGTTACGCTACAGCTGTATTTGTATCTTTTCCATACAAATTTTATACTTGGTCCAATAATAACTGTGTATTTGCCAATGAGCACTCATAACCTAAAACCCTAAAAAGACTGCTTCTTAAATAGATTCAAATTGTCTGCAGTCCTTGTTTACATCACTGATTTCCTTAGTAAGTAGTTTGCCTTATGAATAACTTAAGGGCAATTCATTTTAGAGCTGTATATATAACCCAGATACCAAAATTCCAACTGCCTCACACTATGTTAATTGAAGATTGACAAACGTTTGTGTGGTTTCAGGCTTTGTGGTCGCCTTTTCTGTTGTCCCTTCTAGAGCTGCCCTTGCAGAATGAAAGCAGGCACAGACTGACTGCATATGAACTAATGAGTGTGGTTGGCTTCCAGTGAAGCTTTACTAACCGAGATGGGAAATGGGCCACATTTGACCCATGAGACGTGTTGCCAGCCTCTGTGCCACATCAAGAAATCAGAAAATAAAAAAAGAAAGAAACCACTGTAGCTCAGTGGCAGCTTGCTTGCCCAGTATACACAAGGTCCTGGGTTCAAACCCTAGCACTGGAAAAACAAAACAGCAACAAAAAGAGCCCAGAGGGCTGTGGGTAGACCTCAGAGACAGTGCATGAACTTTGATGCAAGTGTTACCTTCAATCCCAGCACCAAAACAGAGATAAATAAGTTTCTATACTCCCAGTATTTCTGGTAAGGATCAACTGACCAGGCAGGTGGTAAGATACAAACTTGAATTTGCATGATATTTCAAACAACATGAAGTTCATTAATTGTTAATTTATCAGCATTGGTTACATTTTCTCATTTTATACGATAGATCCGAGACCTCTTTTTCTGGATGCATACATGATAGGTTACTCAGCACCTTATAGACTGCAATTCCCTACACACAGCTGTCTCTCACTAGACTGCAGAAAGTAGAGGAATTTGGTGACACACCAGGCAATTTCATCTTAAGAAATCACTACGAGGTCATTGTCAGTTTTGTCTTTAATGCAAATTTCTGGAAGGAAGGAAAATTTTCACTCCTACGTGGACACATCATTCTCCTGACATGCTTTGCATTTAACAGACTTATGACTGCTGGGTTTAAGCCACTGTTGGCTGAGGCATCCAGCAGAGACGCACACACTGGATCTGATGGACAGCAAGATGGCACTCAGTTTATATAGTGGCATACGTGATTGCTCTCAATATTCACTTCCTTTCTCTCCCACTCCGTAAGAATTTTTCTTCCGCGTCCCACTGATGTTTACTCCGGCCAATGGGGTGCCAGTAGGCATAAGGCAAGCAAAGGTCTGAAAGGGGCCTGCACAGCAAACCTCTGCTTCTTGTACTGATGCTGCAGCCCAAGAAGGATGTGCCTCAGTGAACCAGGGAAGGACAAGCAGGGGACTCAGATCAAAGCTTTACCTTGGAGCCAAGCCAAGCCTAGATCAACCAAGCCCTGGCCCAACTGCACATGTGTGACAACAATAACTGCTCAGTTTTGGGTTGGCTTGTGAAGCAGCATTAATGTCACAATAGCTGTCAAGTTCAGTGCATAACCAAAATTATCAATGAAAATAATTTTGGATCAGGTAGGCCACTTTGTTGTTCTATTTTCTGTTAATGAGATGAGCTCTTGATACATTGCTCAGTCTTCGCTGTTTTTTTCTTTTTAATGTATTTTGTATAGGGTCTCACCATGCAGCCTGGACTCCCAGTGATCTTCCTGTTTTCAGCCTCCCCAGCACTGGGGTGATAGGCATGTACCACCATGCCTTGACTGAGTGGGTGACTGGCTTAGTGCTCCTGGGGGTGGGCCAGCATGGTGTGTGGTCCCTGTACTTGCCTAAGCAGGCACTTAGTCTGCTGAGCTATCTCACTTGCCCTTTTCAGCCTGCTCTTGAACATCTAGGATGAAGCAGTGCTGCTGCTCCCCCTCTCAGTAGCTGGAAGTCAGGCATGTACTGCTGTGTATGGCTGGGTCAAGCACTTTAATCTTTAACTATACAAATATAACTCTCTCTGTAGCATAAATCTTTCATTTACACGTATTGAGCCCCATTTATATGTGTTAGTCTACCTTGGGAAGAGTTTTCTCTCTGTTGTAATCGTACCTTTTTATAAGTGTTATGAGTTGTGTCTAGATGCCCCGCACCCTTCATGCAGTCATGGGTGGGCCTTTTACAGTAGTGGCTGGATCAGTTCATGGTACAATGCTAGGATTCAGAGTGGTAGTATTAGGGCCTGGGATACAGCTCAACAGCATAAGCACCTGCCTGGCAAGCACAAAGCCTGGTACTACAAAAAACAAAAACAGTAACAATTAAAAAAAAAACCAGAATGCTAGGATCAAGGCTGAGTGCTACCTGCCCTAAGGAGCATGGATAAAATATAAAGCGCTCATTTCTAAGGTACTTAGCTACCTTCTGCCTACCATAGATTGTTTCTCCTCTTCAATGCTATTTGCCTTGGAGCCAGTCAATTATGGACTGAAACCTCTCTGAACTGTGAGCTAAACAAACCCTTCATCTTTTAACCTTAGGTATTGAGTATTTTGTCTTAGCAACGAGAAAAGTAACTAAGACAGTAAGAAGTTTTTTTTTAAAAAAGAAAAAAAACTAAATGGCCATCACCATGACATGCCCCTTATTAGAAAAATACTTACTTTCGTATTCTTAAAATTTTAGTCTGCAATCAAGAAAATCTTTTGTAATTGGTTTGACTTAGTGTGCTTTACTTCAGTATTGCATTTAAAGGAAAGGGAAAGAAAATCCTTCAAGTTAGAGGGCCTATCATGCCATAGCAAGAGCGAGAGAAAGAGAAAGGAGCAAATTTAGTTTAAAAATGTGATTCATCTTAGTGATGACTTCTGAGGCCAGAAATATGATTTGAAAAGCAGAAGGTGATGTTCTTTAGGGAGAAAACTGTGTTTGAAGAACAAAGCAACTTTATGGAACTTTTGGGTACGCAGAGGGGGGCCCCACTTCACAGAGAAGAGAACGGAGGAGGCACTGAGGAGGACTTCTGAGGGTTGCGATGTTTGAAAATCAACTTTCAATGACTTATCGTGCTGCTGTGTTGTCTCTTCCTTGGCTCTCACACCTGCAGTGGAAAGCTGTTCTATCACCGCCTCATGTGGGTGCTGCCCAGGGGAGACGGAACGACCCCCACATCTGACCTTGGGGCAGAGAGCCTGTTTTTTGTTTTTTGTTTTTTGTTTTTTGTTTTTAACGTATTTACCACAGGATCTACAGGGTCTCACTACACAGATTGAACACATAGTGATCCTCCTGTTTTCAGCCTCCCAAGCGCTGGGATTATAGGTGTGCACCACCACTCCTAGTCTCAAATCACTGTCTCAGTGCATCCTGGGGGTGGGGCTGGCATGGCACGTGGGGCCAGGATTTGAACCCTGGTTCTTGCACTTTGCCTAAGCAGGTGCTTTAGTCCACTGAGCTATCTGGTTGGCCGAAGAGCCTATCATCTTGAGGACTCAAGGAGAGAAACAGCTGGATGTGGTCATGCATGTCTATAATTCCAGGGGAAGGCAGGAAGACCACAAATTCAAGGCCAACCTCACAATTTAGAAAGCCATTGTCTCAAAATAATATGTAAAAAGGGCTGGGCAGATAGCTCAGTGGTAGAGTGTCCCTGGGGTGGAAAGAATCATGAAAGGTAATTGACTTCCACTCCCTACTCCTGGGGATCAGACCCAGGGCCTTCAATACTGAGCTTCACCCCCAGCCCTTCTCTATGTGGCTTTATTTATTGTACACATGGTTTTGCTAAGTTGCCAGATAAGCCAAATACACAATCTTCCTGACTTCATCTCCCAAAATTCTGGCACTACAGGAAAATGACCCTGCACCAGGCTAATTTGTTTACGGGAGGAAGCAGATACACATGTAAATGCCACTGTCCTTTCCCAAGTGGTGAGTTCCACCCCACCAACATGCAAATATATTGCATCATGGGTGGGCAGCACAATAACTTAGAACACTTGCTTGTCGTTTCTTTAGTTCTAGAATGTAAACCAATGACTTTCAACATCTGCTTGCATGTTTGGGTTCCTAAGAATTTTCACTCACTGAAGAGCCATGATTTATGAAGAGTATACCAACTCTTAAACAGCTCAGGTGTGTAACTGTAAAAACCACCCATTCCAGATTTAGGGCTATTTTTAGATATGGAAGCACAGTCTCCTATAATGTGAGGAAAAGAAGCTAAATGAGGAATGTGGCCCAAGATTTGGAGACAGCATTGATGGCATAGCGTGATCCTCAGCACAAGCCAGCAGTAGCATCCGGTGCGGAGCAGAAGGAGGCCTGCTCCGAGGCCGGAACAAAAGTGACGCAGAGAGGCCCTATATTGGACTTCATGGGAGATTGGCCGAGTTTTCAAGGGCAGCCATGATCATGGAGCCTGTGGACTTTTATTACCCACACTGACAAATACACATTTGTACATAAAATATTTTTCAACCATTGTAACCTCCCTTCTCTCAAACTTTTCTGTATAACGTCATTGAGAAATCATGTTTTGTATTATTCTTATAAACTGTGACAACACTACTATTATTTTTGTTCTATGCACAAAAGTTCAGATCAAACCTTCCAGAGAAGGTAGGGACGCTAAAGGAGAGGAGGGAAGGGAAACAGCCCCAGGATTCAGAGGACCTGTTCTACACTGAAGAAAAAAAAAACAAGCTGTGTTTGGTCCTGTCCTCCAGGGCCAGGCAAGGAACCCAGAGACAGGACCTTGGCGGAGATGGTCACAGGCACAGACAGTCAGATCCTGTGTGTTTTGAGATAGGGCTGTCCCTTCAGCACCTGACCCCTCACCCCAGTTGGCACATCTTGGCACATAGTGGGGCTCATTTAACAGTTCCCAAGTTGGACTCTTCTCAAGGCTGCCTGAGAGGCCTCCTCACCGGAGTAGACGGCTCCTCTACAGTGCAGGGCCCTTGGCCTCCTCACAGCTTTTTCCTGTTCATGTTTTTTACCACCTCCCAAGACTCTATTCACATGGATGCACTGAAGAAGAGCCAGGCTGACGCACCTATGCATAGCTGTAATCCCAAACCCGGGGGGCTGAGGCAGGAGAATCACAAGGCAACACCTCACTCAAGCAATTCACTGACTTAGCAATACCCTGTCTCAACATTTTGAAAAATGAGAGGAGCTGGGTTCAATCAATAGAACAGAGCAAAAAGGAAGGGGAGGGGAGGGAAAGAAGAGCAGGAAAAAATAAAGAGAAGGAGGAGGAAGAAAGGCACAAACAGGATCAGCCCCATTTTATAGACAGGAGATCGGCCCATTGTGCAGACTTGGCTGGATCAAAGTGGAAAGCATGGGTCTAGGGGTTCTGTCCCACTGTAGCTTGCTTAGCTTTCTTCCTTAACCACGTTTCTGCACAGAGGGCCTTGGAAATGAGTTTTGGTTAGTTTCTCTTCCTTTTAATTGCCTTTGGCTCAAAGTAGTCTTATGGGGTTTTTAAATCTCACTTTGTTCTGGAGGAGTTCTCAGTAGGGTGGTTATTAAAGCTTAGCGGAACTTCAGAACAATGATTTGCCTTTAAACCCTTGACTTCGGAAGCCTCACCCAAGGATAAGCTGATGGGCCTGCTTCCTCTGGATGGGAAGCCCTGCCCAGGGGTTTGGAGGAGGAGGGCAGGATGTCACCCTCCCCAATCCATCTCATCCAGGTAGTGGCTCATCCTTGTTCTAAGACCTGGTTCTCTCTTTCTTGGGGTTGATGTAAGGGCCAGGCCTTAGGTCTTTAGAAGAATGGTGGTGAGGCACTTCCTCCTCTCTGTCCCCTTTCTGTGGTGACTTTATTGGGAGAGTGAAAGACCCACATTTGGGATGGTCTGACATTGTCCTCAGGATTATCCGGAGCTCACCAAGGCCCATGCACTTCCCAGCCTGAGTCAGGGAAGTCTCGTTCGCTTGTGGAGAGCCCCTGAGGAGAACATGTTCAGAGATCTCAAAGCACACAAAGACAAAGCTCAGGTCTAGCTAGCTGTGCCCTCCACGCTTTCTCTGCCCCACTGCTCTTTCCACTGTGATGGCTGCAATAACAACACTAATGACAGCCAAATTGTGCTCAGGATGTACTAGGTCGGGCCTCTGCCTTTATGTATGGTATGG
>PVKA01050235.1:0-12808 GCA_004027165.1 Ctenomys sociabilis | reverse complement strand
AAAAAAAAAACCAAAAGCCTAAGGGGTCTCGCTAATATTATCCTTGTTTTATCAGTGAGGAACCAGAGTGACAGCTCAGTGACATTCTCATGAAGAAAGCTGGTACCTACCGGGGCAGGCCTTTATATGCCTGAGCAGAGCCTTGGGTGCACAGCTGCCGTACACACTTACGGAGATGCGTCCATGCTGGGAGTGTATGTGCTGGAAAGGCAAAAGCAAAGAAGAGCACATTACAGCTCCAGTAATAAAGGCTGGTTAGGAAAGAAGGAAATGAACATTCCCTGTAGGCCAATAGCACAGTAATAAACACAGTAGACAAGATCTACTGATGGGTGCTGCAATGAGTGAGTGAGAGTGAGCAAAACAAGATGTGCAGGAGCGCAGAGGGTTCTCCCAGATGCACCCTCATCAGCTGGAAAAGAAAAGACAGTGATGTGGGAGCTTAAAACCTAAGAAAGAACAATCTGATTAAATAGTCAAGAAACACCATCGGGGGCTGGGGAGATAGCTTGGTGGTCTAAGCACCTGCCTGGCAAGCATAAGCACCCAAGTTCAATCCCCGGTACCACATATTGTGCAGGCCCCATATGTAGCTGGCCACCAAAATCAAGCATGGTGGCACATGTCTGTTATCCCTGTGCTGGGGAGGCTAAGAAAGGAGGATCACTATGAGCTGTATCATGAGACTTTATATCAAATAAATAAACAATAACAAATTTTAAAAAAGAAGAAGAAAAGAAAAGCAAAAGTCAAAAGATGAACAGAAAATATATTTCGCTGCCTAGTTTGCTTCCAATATCAAGAGATACACAACCATTTAAGCTAAGATACACACAGAGCAGTCTTGTGGACACTGCCAATAATGAATGTACATTCCACATAGAAGGGGTGGTCAGTCTGACTTAGAAAGAGAAGTCAGGGAATCAGATAAGCTTCACAGAGTGCTTAAAGTTTTGTATTCTTTCACCATCTGTTTGATGGAGCACCTATTATAGGCCACTCTCCTCCAGAATAGGTATGTAGTGCTGAACCAAGAAGCAAAGATATCTATGTTTATGGGATATAATATTCTAGAAGCAAGAGACCAATACACATGAATGAAACACATCTAATTAAGTGCCGCAATGAAAAAATCAATGAGCTGGTCTGATACAATAGGTCTGCAGAGGGGGGCAACTTGACACATATTTGGGGAATACCTTTCTGAGACGATGGCTGAGCTATTTGGGGTGGGGCATGACTGGGAAGAAAAGAAGCCAGGTGTGCAAAATCTACAGGGGGCAAGCCTTTCACTCCATGACAAAGAGCAGGTTGGCTGAATGCCCAAACACAAGAACAAATTGGTGTGCTTGTGTTCTAGAGGAAAAGGAGGCCAGCGTTTGGGCTGTGGTGGATAATGCAAGAATGGAAGAAGATGAACTCCAAAGGAAGGTTACTGGGTGGCTTTACAGCTAACATGCACACTTTTGAATGAAACGTAGCAATATTAATAATTAATGTAAAACATCAGAAGTGAAATGGACTAGCTAGGCCAAGCCTGGGCCATAGGATCCTTCTATTGAAAGGAAGTAAATCGTGTTGGACCTTGTGAGTTGGCCAAGGAGTGTAAATTTATTCTTAGTGCATTAAGAAGATGCAGAAAGGGAAGGAAGTAATCTTTCTGGCTAACACGTGAATATAAAATTGAAAGTAGGGGGCGTGATTTGGAGATGATTTTAGAAGTCTTGTTGGAAGACAGAAGACAGGAGTTGTACAGTTGATTCTATTTTGAGGGTAGAGTGAATAAGTCTTGCTTAATCTGCTAAGAAATGCCATCCAGGCAGTGGCCCTAGCAAAGCTACCTTGTAGGAGCAGAGTGAATTCTAAGATGCAGCAGCATGTGGAGGGGCCCTGTGGGCCATGTGATCTAGCTGCAGATGTGAAGGAGCTAAATCATCTCAGATTGACTCAGTGCTAAGTAGTTGGAGCTGTTGTGGGTTTGAAAGTTCTTGACGTGAAAGTGACATGATTCAATTTTAGAAAGTTGGCTCTTGTGCAACTACAAGAGGAAAATAAAAAGACAAAATTAAAAGCAAAATAAACTGATAATAGAACCAGCTTTTGCTAGTTAGAAAAGTAAATTAGAAATCAGAAAATTTCCAGAGCAGGTGAGGGAATTTTTTCCTGAGAACTCTGTGCCTATCTGTTAGACACCCATTTGTCTGTCTAGGGCTTCACAACATAGTTTATTGTTTATTCAGGGACTGAGGGGCAGGGTCACTGAGTCGGGCACAGCTCCCAAGAAAGACTTCAGAAATGAATTAGCTTCACATACTCTGTACCTTCTTTCTCCTGCTCTAGTGTATTCTCAGGCTTCTCCTTTCTAAGTTTTAGCATTGCCTTTCTGGATGTGACTCGTGCAATTTTGATGACACTGACATGTGACAGAACCAGACATCTTGTACCATGCAGACATATAAACTCATCAGCTGCAGCCCGGTGATACAAGTCACACTGCACTTTGCCAACCCTGGAACACAATTGGCTCTTTGTGGGCACTGAAGTGCCAACAAGAGGGGATCTTTATCACTGAATTGTAGCTGTATTGTCTGTTGTTTCTGCAGGTGTAGCCTAGCTGGGTATAGTGCTTCCTAGTCACCAGAGAGTTACAACTTCGTTATGGTTGTATTTAACAAGCTAAGTATAATGACAGGCTTTGCTTAATTTCCTCCCTGGTATCTCATGATCTTAGATGGATGGCCACAGAACTCTGTGTTTAGCCCAAAGGTAGGGGCTGGGGGTTAAATCCCCCAGGCCTGCCATGCTGGCCCCGCCCCCAGGGCACTTTGAGATGGCAACTGAGATTTGGCATGGTGGCGCGTGCCTATAATCCCAGCTCTTGGGAGGCTGTAAACAGGCAGATCACTATGAATCCAATCTAGTAGTGAGACCCTGAGTACCCTGTAGACCCTTCCCTAAAAAAGCAGACAGAAAAGTTCTTATAAAATGATGTTGATAGAAAGTTAGAGAATGAGGTTAGTTTAGATGAGACATCCTGTTATCTATAGTCAAATGATTTTCTTTTTGCTGTTATTTGTTTCTTGTTCTTTTTCTCCACAGTGTACTTTAATAGCTATGTGCTTTCCTATTACTGGACCAATGAGGTTACTTTTGTTCAGCAACTACCCTAGTCAATCATACCTAAAATTAAAGATGCAAAAATCAGAAAATTTTATTCTATTTCTAGAAACTCAGGGTCTAAAAGAGAGCCGGGAACATACAGTATATGCTCAAAACTGTATGTTGAATAAATAAGTTCAAATGCTGAAATATCAAATATGCTCTGAAGGTTGGAAACTAATATAGCAAATGATGCAATTTCCCAGGAAGAGTATGTTTTCTTGAGTATTAGTGGGGATGGGGTGGGGGTGGGGAGTGGTGGTTCACTGTCTTAGTTACTTTTTACTTTTTGCTGGGATGGAATATCCAACACCCAAAATTCAGGAAGGAAAAATTTATTTAGCTCATGGTTTGTGGAGGTTTCAGTTCATACTCAGCTGGCTCCAAGGCAGAGGACAGCAGTTCATGGCGGCAGAAAACGATGAAGAGCAAAGGAGGAGCAGCAGCTGCAGCGTCCATCACACCTCTCTCTTCTATGCCACTGTGAGCTGACAATGAAGACCTGTGCTCCATAGAGAAGATCGAGCTCCTCTGAAGACTGAGACCTCTCCAAGGAAGTGGGGCAGGGCGGCCAGGAAACTTTCCTCAACTCCCTTACATAGGCTTTTTGTGCTGAGTCACTCTGGGGTGGCCCATGGCTGTAGAGTGGAACCAATTGCACCGCACCTTGGGTTGGGCCCTGCCAATTTAGCCAAGTTGACACAATGTACCAACTACCACATCTATGGGGCCAGGGAGATGGCTCAGTGGAATAGGTGCTTCCGTGGCAAGCACAAGGGCGTGAGTTCAATCCCTGGTTCTGCAAAAAAAAAAAAAAAAAAAAAACTACCACATTTATGAACTGATGTGTTACCCTGAAATATAACACAGAATTCAACATGCTGGTGACATTCTAGGTGTTGTAAAACTATGAGGATAGCAATTCCATGGTCAATCATCTGGTGACTAGGTTCTACTATGCACAAAACATGGAATTATAAGATTCCTGCTTATTATTTTGCATCTGCTATTAGCCACAGCCACTACTATGTACTTTATTTCATGTGCTGTGTGAGTTTGTGGGTACTACTTGGCACCATCCAACGCTTCTGGAGTTGGCTTCCATAGCTTTGCCTAAGAGATGTTGGGAATCCCACAACTGCTGTGTCAGCAGTGTTCCACCCCAGGAGAGGCCATAAATCTTCAAGTATTATGTTACATGCTATCCTAGTGAGTCATCTATTTCAGAGAACATTGGGCTTTTCACAGTGGGAGCATGATCTGGAGTTGAGTGTAGTCTCTACATGGCCATGAAAGTAGATTGTACAAAATGGGTCGGGGCCTCGCAGAAGTAAACTTTCTCGTAGCTCCATTAAAAAGAAAAAAAATCAAAACTTTTAAGTATTACCTTAGTTTCTTCAGCCTTGAAATAAAAACCTTAGCAGGAAGTAAATTTTAAGTTTCTGTGAAATTCAGAGCAAGTAATTTGGTAAGTTTTATATTTTTTCTGATGAATTGACCAGACTGAATATAATCTGCCTGTGATGGTTCTGAGCCATTTGTACCATGAAAGATAAATGTAAAAGGCCTAACTCTAGGACTGTTAAGTGCAGGCTATGTCATGATTGTGAAAATCTATTGCATAAAAAAATACTGACAGCAGAAGAAAGTAGTATGTTCACTTGATCAAATAGATTTCACAATAAAGAGGAAAGTAGCCATTTATGGCACATTCCATTTTATTGTTTCCAGAGCTGATTTGAACATGTTTCCTTATACAAATCTGAATGTTCCTGAGAACTATGGAAGAGTCAGAGAAATTGCGCAGTGAGATGTGAGGCTGGGGGTGGTGTGTGGATTTCCTGACTCATAGGTTCTTTCTTCTGATCAATGCGACCAATTAACATGGAAATATTTTCACCAAATGCAAGCAGTGGACTGTCTCTAGACCTCAAAAAACTAAAATATATCTGTAAATGCTCACAGATACAATATTTGTTGAGCACCCTTTGCTGGTAGGCATTATTTGAATATTTGCATATTCATGCCTCAGGACTCCCCTTTGAGCTGGAGACCTTTCCTTCTCCAGTCTGGATCCATTCCCTCAGGCCCCTGGATCTTGTGCACATCTATGCACTCTGGAAGGTGGTTCTGGATGGCTGGCATTGACAGGCTCTCTTACCCCCTGTATTCGTGTAGAATTTGGCCAGTGGAAACCACATGTAAGAGCAGAGGAAAATGGTAAGAATGAAATCTGAGTAATTAATTTCCTGGTTCCTGACCTGTGGAAAGGCAGTCAACTGACCTGCCCCTTGATTCCAAGTCACCATGCTTAGGAGGCATTCACAATACTCTTTCATTCTTGCCCTTGCTCTTCTTTGGGTTCTTGTTAGATTTTTTTCCTTTCCTTCATCATATCTACAATAGTAAGCGTGGTCGCTCTTAATAATCCTGCACACTATTTTCTCCCTGGAAGGTTCAGTATCCTTGGCACACCTTGTAGGCATTACCCTTGTACAGCCATTATGAAGGGACAGAATTTGTGGGAGCTCTCTGCTCCCTACTAGTAACTGCTAGACTGATTTACTGTGAGTATTACACATGCTATAAATGGAGAAAGTGAGGCCTAAGAAGCCTCCAAAGTTCACCAACTCACAGATCTAGGTGTTCCTACCTGCTTCCAGAGACTGCATAATGGTACTGATTCCAAATGGAAGGCGGACCTGGGTGTGTAGACAGTGTTGCATAATAGACTTTCTTGAATGGACTGGGGTCTAATTCTCAGAGACATATGACTGTCATTAAAAATAGTTGTGTTTTGAAATTTTATAGTGTATTTGTAAAATAAAACAATGGCAGTAATACTAGACAAGATTGCATCTGTTTTCTCAGCACGCAATTCTGTCTTTCTTGCACTATTTGTGTTTTCTTAAGCATAATCCTTTATTACATTGCCACCTATATAAAAATGCTCTATATGGACAAATATCTTACCTCCTGACTGTATTTACAAAACCCTTATTAATGCATCCTCTATACAATCCTCAGCCTCAGTTTCTACCATCTTGCCCACTGGCTCTCACCTAAGGAAGATCTTGAGTTTTGCCCTCACAGGGCCATGGCAATGTCCAGAGATGTGGTTGGTTCTCAGGACCAGTGCAGTGCTATGGAGGCTGGGGACACTGCTCACACCCTCATTTCACACACAACCCCTAGTGCACTCACCTGTTTCAAAATGCCAAGAAGAGTTGCGGTTGGGAAAACTCACTCTGTTCTCCCTCATGGAACTCCTGCTCCTTCCACTTGCTGTATCAGGACTGCAATCCACCAGATACCATGGCAAGCGCTGTGCTCTGTATAAGATTTAATCCCATGCTTTTGTCAACTTCCTGCTGGCATGCACGCCGCTCCTCCAGCCAGAATGTCTTCCCGCTTTCTTCTTTGTGGCTCTGTTTTCCTCATCATTGAAACTCAGTTTACACTCCCTTCTGCACACCATGGGCAAGCCAGACTCCTGAGCGCAATTGCTCCAAATGTCACTTACCTTCCCTGTACAACCTTCCACCTATTTAGATTTATAGCTCACATTTCCTAAGCACTCAGCAAGAGCAACAACTGTGATTGGTGTTTCCCCTTTAATATTAGCCCAGTGTTTGGTACAAATTGAGTTTTAATCACTTGAGTATCCAAGAGATAGATTTCTTTTTCTTTTTTTCTAGTGGATAGATTTGTAAAGAACACTATTATTTAATTTTTATAAATGAAGTCGTGTTTTAAAATTTATTTAAACTTGCTATTGCAGGAAGAGCTTCACAATTCTTTGGAGAAATGAATATTTTCTTAAAGTATACATTTGTAAATCAACAATTTATTTGCCCCCTATATCTTTTATTTCTCTCTTCAATATTAAAAGAGCATAGAAATGTACACACCTACTTTGTTTTTTTTGTGGAACCGAGGATTGAACTGAGGCCCTTGCACTTGCCAGGGAAGTGCTTATTCCACTGAGCCATCTCATGGGCAACACCTACTTTTAAAGTGAGAAATGTCAATTTTTTGTCATCTCCTCAAATATTCTAGTTTTTTTTAAAACAAAACCAATATGCTTGAATGTCATAACAACATTATGTTGCATTGTATGTTTTGCATTGTATGTTATAAGTCAATGCTGAAAGAAATGAGAACACCCAATGAATATAGCTTCAGCAGCCTCACTGAAATTAGTCTCTCTCCAAGTGAGCCCAGAGCCTCAGAAGCATTTCACATTTATTGAGGCCTAAATGCAGGATAAGGAATGTGCATAATTACTTAAGTGAGCACAAACTGCTGTCCCTATTGACTTCTACCATTTGCTTAAAGCTAGGTCCACAAGATGCTAGCTGATAACATTCCAAGCAAGGGATCAAAGAACGGACAGGGCACCATCAGGAGAAGCTGTTCTGTGCAGCCTTGAATCCTAGCTTGCCTGGATTTACAAGTGAGAGACAGCAGTTTTCCTTGGGCTCTGTGTATTGTTCCTTGCTCCCTTGGGACTTTAAGTTTTTGTCTCATATCTGTAGTTGTATAATGTTGAGCGTATGCTATCAGTTCTTAGCCACATGTGCAACTGGAAGATATCACTCCACTCCCATTCTGATGGTTCCCTAGAGCTGCTCTGTGTGTTCTCAGCTGGAGATTTATGTTGCTCCTGCTGTGGCAAAATAAAGATTCAGAGCCTGGCAGGCACTTTTGCACAGATTCACATCCTGCGTAAGATCATCCTAGCTTAGATGGAGAGAAAGCATTTTGTGATGTGGATGCTTTGTCAGCAGAAAACATTCTTGGGAAGTGGGTGGGGCCAGTGTCTGCGTAAGTGAGCAGGAGGGTAGCCTGAAGGTGCTAGAGGAGAAGAGCATGTAGCATGAGGGTGTACATCAGTGTTTCACTCACCAGATCTTCCTTCCATAGGAGAGGGCTTTAGAGTGGGTCGCAGTGTGGTGCTAGGAAAGGAAGTTCTCTTAGTGTGTTAAGAGTAAAATGAAAATCTCAAAGTCCATTCCAGGAAAGCACAGAGTTGATTGCTTTTAGTACTGTGTTGAGGCGAATGGGCCTTTTGGGTTGTTAACAATATCATATCTGTTGTTTAGTTTATTAATTTGATTTTTCTTTTCCTAGTGTTGATCTTTTCCTTTGATACTACAGATGTGAATAGTATCCCATGTTTAGTATGTTTAGGCAAGAAAACCCTTTATATTATTTTTACAGTCCACTTTCTTTTTAATCTTAACTTTTATTCCTGATTAAAATTTATTGCACCTAAAGCAGCACATGTTTTTAATATGATTTTTTGTATTTATCACAGGGTCTATAGGGTCTACAGGGTCTCACTACATAGATTGGACTCATAGTGATCCACCTATGTTTAGCTTCCCAAGAACTTGGATTATACGGCTGGGCATGGTGGCACATGCCTGTTATCCCAGCACTAGGGAGGCTGAAGCAGGAGGATTTTTGTGAGTTCGAGACCAGCCTGAGCTAAAAATGAGCTTAAGACCCTGTCTCAAAAAGACAAAAAATAAAAAAAAAAAAAGAACTTGGATTATAGGTGCTCGCCTCCATGCCCAGTCTCAATCACTGTCTCAGTGGACCCTGGGGGTAGGGCCAGAATGACAGGCTGGGGATTCAACCCCTGGCCACTGCATCTGCCTAAGCAGGCACTTTAATCCCCCGAGCTATTTGGCCAGCCCTTAATATGATTAAAGAAGTTAGAGCTACTAAGTTTTATTTCTTTTTAGTTCTTTGGTGTCCAGATGTACCAATGTGTTTAAAGAAAGAAAAAAGTGGAAGGATGATAGAGGAAAAATTGCTTATTTAGCTTATTTACAGTTAACCCTGCATAAAGAAAAGCATACAACAGATATGTCATAATTGTCAAAAGTGGGAGTGAAACAGATGATCCTGAAACTGAGACAGAATCGTCCTGCATGATGAGGTTCCTGCCTCTGCCTTTTCTGCTTGGAGTAGACTGTCTAGTTCATAAAAATGCTAAGACTCCTCCTTAATGTTTTCATGTAACATGCAAATGCAGTAGGTATTTTTGTCTGCTCCATCCTTGTCAGAAGAGCAGTGCTTGTGGTCGTGCAGGAGACCCATATATAACGGAACCAGAAGCTGCAGGGATGATGTACATAAGGTGTCCTGGGGGTTCCCTCCTTCATCCTGGAGATGGTCCATAAGCAGGCTGGGTGACTTCCAGAGCGGGACATTTCGCTCAGCTTCAGAACTGAGCGCACAATCTAGGTAGTGAAGTGAAAATGGAGCTCAGCGTTTGCCAGGCTCTGCCCCTCTCCTCTTCCTTTTTTTCCTATGTCCTACTGTCTCTCCACTTACAGCAAAAATGTGTAGAGAACTGACAGTATTGGACCACTAAGCTAGAGATGACAGCGAGAGGCAAAAAGCCACTCAAACTATGTCTGAAGAATTAGAAGCTCCAGATCTGGCCCTCTGAGAATGAGCAAAACACAGACTAGAATGTGACAGTGCCAGCAAAACAAACATAAAAATAAAATAAAAATGCAGGAAGAAAATTGGCTTAGGAAAGTCAGAGTTTGTAGAAGGAAAAAAATGAATATGCAGGAAAAAATTTCCATGAGGCATATCTTGGAGTACCTTTGCACTAAAAGTGACTTAAAATTGAAATAACACCACAAGAATTCAAAAGAAAAACTGTCACATTTTATCTGAGGGAGAGGAAATGGGAGATTATAGATGGAAGCAAAAAAAGGAAAGAAAAAAACTACAATTACATAAGAAACTTGAAATAATTTTGTAGCAACAAGAAACAGAAAATGTGGCTGGAATTTGAAGTTTTCCTTAAAGTGCTAGAGATTATCACAGCAATTGCTAATGAAAAAGTCAGAGTGATTAAATTGATTTTAGAGAAACTAAGGAGAGGACTGACAGAATAATAAGCCGCTCCAGAGTAGAGAAACAAAGGCCAAGGAGATAGCTCAGTAGAATAAGGCACTTGCCTGGGAAGTGCAAGGTCTGGAGTTCAATCCCCAGTACTGGAAAAAAAAATTGAGAAAAATGACATTGAAATACACACATGTATGTTGGTTGTACACATTATGAATATGTGACCAGAGTACCCGTGTGTCAGGGGTCTTGCTGGACAGTCTTCATCTGAATAATTTTCTGAGATCAGGTCTCAGAAGCTGTTAGATTTAGGGTCAAGACTTACTACAGTAGAAGTTGAATAGCAACATCAGGAGAGGGAAACTGCATATGGAACAAAGCCAGGAAGAAGCAAGGCATGAGCTTCCGAAACAAGTATCCTCTCCCACTTGAGTGTCCAAGAGTCCACCTAATTTCTACAACTGTACCGTATGATAGCACATGCAAAGTGCTGCCAGCTGGGAAGCAACTCTGGAGTGTAGGGTTTATATGGAAGGACAGTCACACTGGCCTGAAGTGCTTGTATGACTGACTTTAGTTTTGATGCTTCAGACTTTTGACAGAAAGCAAGCATTACACTGTCTGTTACCACCTTTCTGGAAGAATAGTACAGTGGGGTCCAGGAGCGGGGCAGGCAAACACACATCATTCAGAGTGCTCTGAGCTCTCAGTTCCCACGGAACCCTCAAGCTAGATCTTGCCTGGGAAAGTAGAAAATTTAAACAAGTCAGATCTTTTGAGCTATCCCCTTTTCTACATAAAGTGATCAAAATAAGTCCCAAACTTCAGAAATGAAGGAGAAATATAAGAGATCGATGCATTCATTAGAAGACAAAATAATGGTATAAAAATTTTCACTTTTTTTTTTTCTATTTTAATAAGGGTCTACAGGGTCTCACTACATAGATCTGTCTCATAGTGATCCTCTTCTGTTCATGCTTCCAAGAGCTGGGAATACAGGTGTGCGTCCCCTCCCCAGTCTCAATCACCGTCTCAGCAGGCCCTGGGGGTGGGGCTGGTGTTGCACACTGGGGATTGGATCCTGGCCCCTACATCTTCCTAAGCAGGTGGTTTAATTCACTGAGCTATTTGGCTGGCCCTAACACTCACATTTTTAATGTGTTTTGTGGATAATAGTGGGCTCTTTTGGAAAAAAAAATAAAATATTTGAAAATCATAATTTCATTTTATTAACCTTATGAAAAATTAACTAAACAGCATATTTAATTTTCCATCTTATAAAAAGCTTACATTTATGCATTCATAAAAATATAGAGAAATATTCCTTACTTTTACTAATGATCATTGCTTGGTAGTACAATTTGGGAAATGTTTAATTCTTTCCTTATATGTGTCTATATGTCTTAGATTTTAAAATAGTGAGTATGTAGGGCAGTCTGACAGCTCAGAGGACTAAAGCACCTGCTTAGGCAGAGTGCAGGGACCAGGGTTCAATCACTAGCACCACAAGTCCTGCCGGACATGCCCCCGGGGTTCACTGAGATAGCAACTGAGCCAGCGTGTGGTGGTGGCCTGCCTAAATCCAGCACTTGGGAGGTTGAAAACAGGAGGATCATTAGGAGTCCAGTCTTCGTAGTGAGACGCTGTAGACTTTGTACTAAGTGTGTTAAAAGCAAACAAAAAATAGTGAATATGTACTAAATAAAAAATAAAATTTCTTTAAAAAGAAATGAATAAGAAATAGGAAATTCATGATTCCTTGAGCTTAGTTTAATATATGATAGGGAAGGGGCTGGGGATATAGCTCAGTAGCATAAGAGCCTGCCCAGCAAGTGCAAAGTCTAGAGTTCGACACCCAGTGAAAGAAAAATAAATGCTAGTTTTGCAGGAAATTCAAGGATTGTATGAGACAAGAGAAACTCACAATGTGGATGCTATAATTTCCTACAGAAAGTTTTGTTCATATTGATTTCTATCACAAGGCCCAGTATGAGTGCCAACCTCTTCCCTTAATGCAGGGGCCCTCTGACTGCCAGTGGGAAGGTAGCTTTTTACTTTCTGCTAGAAGATGTCAATGTAGAAAGATGTCATTGATCATTGAGTTTGAAGAACAGTCAAGCAACAGGAAAATATCTGAAAATAAGAAAATTATTAGTGGTATAATTATTTTAAAATGTCACAATGGTTAGATAACAGCAATCATATATACCCTTTTATAAATAAAAGTGATCTTATATAACATATGCAAATAATTATAACTTGGAGCTAAGAAAAAATTTATGGAGAGATATATGAAATATTTGTAATAGCAAAGATGAGAATCTCTGGAATCCCTGCTTAAAGAGCTTAGAGAATTTTCTTTTTTTTTTTTTTTTTAGTTTTTGTATTTTTTAGGGAAGAGTCTATAGGGTGTTCAGGGTCTCACTACTAGATCAGATTGATAGTGATCTGCCTGTTTACAGCCTCCCAAGAGCTGGGATTATAGGTCAGTGCCACCACACCCAGTCTCAATTGCCATCTCAGTGCACCTGAGTGGTGGGGCCTGCATAGCAGAGCATTTTCTTTGTGAAATTACCAGATCTTGCATAAATATACACATGACTTTAAAAACCTCTGAAAAATGGTCTAAGGGTAAATATCAAATAAAGATACTGATTCAAGAGATCTAGGAAATTGCAGTAACAAAATTGAGAGCTATGACTTTTAAACTACAAATTACTCTCATCTGGTATCCTAACTCTCCCAGTTATAGAAGCTTTGCTGTACTTGAGCA
>PVKA01050234.1:0-12831 GCA_004027165.1 Ctenomys sociabilis | reverse complement strand
TCCACAATGGTTGTACTAGTCTACATTCCCACCAGCAGTGGAGAAGTGTTCCCTTTTCCCCACAACCTCTCCAACATTTGTTGTTGGTTGATTTCCTTATGATAGCCATTCTTTCTGGAGTGAGATGATATCTCAGTGTTGTTTTTATTTGCATTTCACGAATGGCTAGTGATGTGGAGTATTTTTTCATATATTTGTTTGCTTCTTTAATTTTGTCCTCTGAGAAGTTTGCATTCATCTCAGATGCCCATTTCTGAATTGCGTCTTTAAATTTGAGGGCCACACCCAGTGTTTGAACACTCACCTACATAAGACAAATTTTAACAAACATGAAAAATCAAATGAACAATAATAAAATTATAATGGGTGACTTCAAGATGCCACTGTCACAAAGAGATAGGTCAATGAGGCAAAAACTGGCAAAGAAATGACAGAACTAAACTAACCTTATGAAGAAATGGACTTAGCAGACCTTTGCACAGTGTTTCACCCAGCAACATCAGATTATGCATTTTTCTCAGCTGCACATGGGATGTTCTCTAAAATAGACCATATACTAACACATAGAGCATACTTAAGTAAATGTAAAACATTCAAAATTATCTCTTGTATATTATGTAGCCATAGTGCAATGAAACTGGAAATTATTGACAACAGAAACCACAAAAACATCGCAAACACATGGAAATTAAGTAACAACCTTCCAAATAACCAGTGGGTCACAGATGAAATTAAAGAAGTTAAGCAATATTTACAATCAAATGAAAATGCAGATCAAACTTACTGGATGGATACACTTACAGCTGTCTTAAGAGGAAAATTTATAGTGGGAAATTTGCACATTAGGAAAACAGAATGAGCCAAAATGAAGATTTTTATGGTGCACTTCAAGCTCCTAGAAAAAGAAGAGCAAGTCAAGCCCAAAGAATGGAGGAAATTATAAAGATTAAAGCAGAAATTAATACAATGGAGATTAAGAAAACAATACAAATAATTAATAAATCAAACAGTTGGGTCAATGAAAGAATAAATAAAATTGATAAATGCCTATCCAACTTTATCAAAATTGAAATTCATGCAATAAGAAGGGAAAAGGGCAAAATCACTACAGACCCTATAAAAATTCAGAAGATCACTGATACCTACTTTCAAAATCTTTTCTCTTGCAGGATGGAAAACAGAGAGAAAAATGGACAGTTTCCTAAATACATATGAATTGCCAAAGCTGAGTCAAGATGATGTAAAAATTCTGAATAACCCAATAACAGTGAATGAAATTGAAAATGTAATCAAAGACCTAGAAACAGGGGTAGGAAGATAACTCAGTGGTGTTAGTACCTGCCTGGCAAGTGCAAGGTCCTGAATTTGATCCTCAGAACTGAAAAACGAAACAAAATTACCAACAAAGCAAAGCCCATTTCCTGATGGATGCACTGCTGAATTCTCCAAGAAATTTAGAGAAGATTTCATGCCAACTTTTCTCAAACTCTTCAATTAAATCAAAAGGGAAGCAATTCTCCCAAACTCATTCCTGGAGGCAAGCATTATTCTCATACCAAAACCAGAGAAAGATTCGACTAATAAAGAGAACTACAGGCCAATCTCTTGAATAAATATAGGTGCAGAAAGATGCAGCAAATCATCAAGAAGATCTTACATCATGACAAATTGGGATTCATCCCAGGAATGCAGGGACGGCTCACACATACACAATAGAGACAAAGATAAAAAAACATATAATCATCTCAGTGCAGAAAAAGGTTTTTGACAAAGTCCAACACTCCTTCATGATAAAAACTCTATAGGAAACTGGAATAGATGGTCTATATCTCAACCTGATAAAAGCCATCTATGAGAAACCAACAGACAACATCATATTAAATGGACAAAAACTGAAGGTCTTCACTTTAAAATCTGAAGCAAGGATGTTCACTGTCTCCACCACTATTCAATATAGGTTTGGAAATATTAGCCAGAGCAATTAGACAAGAGAGAGAAATAAAAAGAATTATGATGGAAAAAGAAGTGAAATTATTATTACTTGCAGATGATATGAAGAACCCAAAAACTACCAAAAGACTTGTAGATTTTTTTAGGGGGGTAGGGCTGGCTCAGGCTGCCTTAAGGGCAGGTCTGGTGAAGCATGGGAAGCTGAGGATCAAACCACAGGCCCTGCGCCTGACTGGGTTTTCCGCAGCAGCTGTTTAAAAAACTGAGCTAACCCAAAAGCCTCCCAAGACTTATAGATTTAATAACCAAATTCAGTAACATACCTTCAATTTCTGCACTTAAAAAAGAAATCACCAACAGAGTAAAAAACCCCAAAACTGGGAAAATATTATAGCCAACTGTCTCTTTGACAAAGGACTTCTATCTCGAACATATAAAGAATTTTAAAATATCAGGCCCTCAGTATTCAAAGACCCAATAAAAAAGTGGGCATCTGAGATGAATATACACTTCTCAGATGAAAAAATACAAATGGAAAGTAAATATATGAAAAAGATGTTCAATATCATTGGTCATTTTTAAAAAAGGAAAATAAAACAAGATTGAGATTCCATCTCACCCCAGAAAGAATGGCTGTCATCAAGAAGTCAACCAATAACAAGTTCTTGAGGGGCTGTTGGAAAAAGAAACTCTTCTCTGCTATTGCTGGGAGTGCAAACTAGTAAAACCATCATGGAAATCAGAGTGGAAATTCTTCAAAACCTAGGATTGGAGGTCCCATTCAAGCCACCTATTCCCCTTCTGGTTATTTTTCTAGAAGAACTAAAAACAGTGATTTTTTGTGCACTCATGATTTTTGTTTGTTTGTTTGTTTTTGGTGGAACTGGGGATTGAACTCAGGCCCTTGCACTTGCCAGGGAAGTGCTTATTCCACTGAGCCATCTCCCCGGCCCTTTATCTCTTCTTAATCTCTTTTATTTTCTTTTTTCTTTCTTCCAATTTTGCATGCATATATCTGGTGACATGAACTAGTTTGAAGACAACACTATGCAATACAGCAAATACTGTGAAATTCATATTATTTTGTTTAGTGAAATTCTACATCATTTGTAATGTTTTGTGTTTTTTCTTTTCTTTTCTTTTCTTTTCTTTTTTTTGGCCAGCTCAGTTCGCCCTGAGGGCAGGGCTGGCACAGCATGTGGTGCCTGGGATCAAACATGGGTCCCTTGCACCTGCACAAGCTTGCCTAAGCAGGAGCTTTAGACCACTGAGCTCTCTTGCCGGCCCCAATTTTTTGGGTTTTAACACTATCCTTTCTCTCTAAAAAATATAAAAAACTAGTGTCAGAGAGATAGCTCAGTGGTCTAAGTGCCTGCCTCACAAGTGCAAGGACTTGAGTTTGATCCCCCAGTAGCACATGCTGTGTGAGCCCCGGAACTTGGCATAGTGGCTCATACCTGTAATCCCAGCACTAGGGAGGCTGAGACAAGAGGATCATTATGAGTCTAAACTGTGTAGCAAGACCTTGTATCTAAATAAATTAGTTAATTAACTAATTAATTAATATTTTAAAAATTAAAACATTTAAAAATAAAACTTTTTGAGCTTTCATAAGTAGTGTCTATCTTTAAATTATGCATACATATAACAATCCCAGGAATCTCTGTCAATAATTGGAAATGCTTGGGCCATGACAATATTTGAGAAAGTTGGGGCATGGTGAGCTTTTATTTTTAATCCAAAGCAGTAGTCAATCCATCACCATCATATACATTGGAACATTTACTTATCTTTCAGAACTGAATAGTAATTTTATGTTATATTTTGTGATGTTCTATAATAATTGTCCACCAGTGCCATGGACATAGCTTAGCAGTCTAAGCACCCACCTAGGCAAGCAAAAGACCTGGATTCAATCCCTGGTATCACATGCCATGCCTGCCCCACCATGAGTGTGCAGAGCCAGCCACCAAGACTGGGCATGGTGGTGCACACCTGTAATCCCAGTGCTGGGGAGGCTGAAATAGGAGGATCACTATCAAACCAAGATGCATAGTGAGACCCTGTACCAAAAATGCATAAGAAATTTTAAAAATATAAATAATTGCCCACCATATGAATGAGTTTGGTCATAGAACCTCCAACTCCCACACTGTGCTCCTGGCTGGCCCCTGGCATTCCATCGTCACCTCTGTCTCTTGTGTAGCGAGTGCATTTCTCTCCTGCTGGACTTAAGATCCCTGAGTGGATACCCTGAATTTTGCCATCCTATGACAGTCCACCTGTACATGGTAGAGACTCAGAGACTGCTTATTACATAAATAAGGGACTGATTTATCCAGGTAATTTTAGCCAAATATTATATATTTTCATTCACATTTCAAGATAAAAGCAAATCTCCTCCTTTCCAGATCCAGCAAGATAATCATTTGTTTTCCATTCATGCGTTTGCTAGTAGATTATTACCACTACACAGTACTGGAGAAATGAGATAATAGTTATCTTCTCTTGAGCAGTTCACAATAGTTCTTATAAAAAATAATTCATTATCAAATTAAGCCTACTTTCTAAGAATTCAGAATTCTCATCAGGTGGGAATGATGTTCCCAGCTGGAAGAATGTAAAATGTGACAACTGAGTAAGATGGTGATTATTGCCACCAGATCATACAGTTGTGGGGCTAAGTCTACAATGTGGTAACCATGGGAGTGGGCAGTGCAGAGAGACTGCAAAGGCCCGCTTGGTGGTGTCCCACCACCACCAGAAAACAGCTATTTCACACGGAGGGCTAACTTGAGTTTTCCCAGCATTTATCACCACTGGTCTGCATTATGGCCTCATGAAAACCTAAGCCCAGCCTGCCCTCTTTCAGGAATAGCCTCCTCTCCTGTACCCAACCCCTGTTTCCCAAATGAAATGTCCTCTCCTCCCTCTTGATCATCCCAGCCCTTCTGTGGACCCACTTTGGTTTCTCAGTATGGTGTCAAATTGGACTCAGTACTTCAAATTAGTGTAGAAGTCTATCCTAAGGTTAGAGTGCTTGAGACTACCCAAGGTTTCCGTCAATTGTGTACTATTGATTAACAAACTATTGCTGCCTTTGATTATGAAATGACAGGGCTACTTCCAGCATTGAATTATAGTGTCACTGTTCATAATTTTTAATTTCCCTCCAGGGTATACACCAACATCTTAGGAGGTCAGTACTCAGATCAAGCTGGCAACAGAGTAAGAGCTTGGCACTGGTCAAGTTCCATCACTTCTTCACCTCTCGTTTCATTTAAACCCATCTTCTTGGCTTTGAACCATAATATTGGGATTCGCATCTTAGAGCAAGACAAGATTTCCATCACGTTTCTAGCAATGGGCCAACAGGCAACCATCAGGGTTGGAACCAAAGTAAAGGTAGGCACATGATTAATATACTTCAAATCATTTAAATAATGACACTAAAATAACTTTTGTTAACATTATTACTATTACATTATACATAATCTATAGTCCATTAATAATTTTGAAATTTAATGAGAAAAAGGCAATGAAAGTTTCATAGTGAAGCAAGGCAGCCTTACTGTTTCTTTTCTCCTGAAATTCCTTTTAATTCAGACTTGGATCCAAACACTACATGTGTGTTTATTCTGTGACTGAGTACTGTTACTTTGAAGGTTTTAAGATTCATATTACGTTCATACTCTTCCCTGCTGTGGCATAAAAACTCTGGCCTGGGCTAAGTGTCATGGATTTTAACCAGACATGCTTAAGCCACCCTCCTGGGAGCTGCCTCCCAGAGCTCAGAGACCTGCACCAGGTCAGCGACAAGCACATTCCTCTGAAATCTCCACCATCTTGCTCCATCCCTGTGCTTGCTGACTCAGGCTGCCTTTGTTCCTGATGGTGAGTTCCTGGAGGGTGGGAGATAGCCTTCTCCTTGTGTCCCTAACCCTGCCATCCCTAGTGCCTTGCTAAAGGCCCTGTGCTGTGCCCTCAGTGGCTGGCATTCGTGCACAGCGGATGAGGACAGAGGCTTCGCGTCCCAGGTCCTGGTTTCAGTCCTCATCTCTGCCACCCTCTCAGACAAGGAAATGAACGTGAGCTTCAGGTTCCCATCCATCAACAGGGTAATGTTTCCAAGCTCACATTTTGCTGTGTACATTCAATAAAAGCCAAGTACTAAGTGTGGTGCTTGAATACTCAGTAAGCAGTAGCCAGGTACAGATAAAGATGGAAGTAGAGGGACTTTCAACAAGTTTCCTTTCACTCTGAGGACCTTTGTTTAATGGATTTTTAAAGGAAAATCTTTCTGCAAACTTCACGGTGTATTCAACTTCCCGAAACCTGTATTTTTTTTTTTTTTTTAATCAGAATACATAGTCTTTTTTTTTTTTTTTTTTTTTTTTTTGCGGAACCAGGGATTGAACTCAGGCCCTTGTGCTTGCCAAGGATGCGCTTATTCCACTGAGCCATCTCCCTGGCCCTTGAAACCTGTATTTTTAAGTGTATGGAAATATGACCTCAATATTCAGCTCAGGCAGACTAGCCAATGGCTATGGCACGCCACGAAGATGCTAGATTCAGGAACACAAAGTGACAGTCCACACTGTGCTATGCACTCAGTCTAGCCACTGCCATCAGGTGTTTAAGCATGAAACAAAATTCAACCTTCTTTGTAGGTTAGGCATTTATAAGATAATCTCCTTTTGTTGCATTTTATCATTCTAAATATGTATGCTGTGCTCTCTCCCTCCCTCTCTCTCTCTCTTTCCCTTTTCCCCTTCCTCTTCACAATTGTTTTTATTAGTTTTTAGTTTTTAGTAGTATCCCTCATCCAAGAGTTTAAAACACATCATAGGGATATTCTGCATACTTATAGCATCACAGTTCATAATAGCTAATTCTTGAAGGCCTCTCAGAGCCAGGATGTAGGCACCTCATCTCCCTGAGCACCCTCACTCTGCTCTTTAGTGCATTCTGTATCATCCACTTCTACTAACTTCTTCTGGCATCTCTCTTTAAAAAAAAAAAAGAATGGATAATGAGAATGTGCAGTGTGTACATTATACAGCAGTACTCTGCAAAAGATAAGGATAAATTTGAGTCACTTGCAGGACAGTGGGTACACCTTGAGATAAGAGTGTTAAGCACCACAAGCCCAGACCCCACCCCCAGGCACGCTGAGCAAGAGACAGAGTCCAGGCGTGGTGGTGAATGCCTGTAATCCCAGTGACGGGGAGGCTGAAAACAGGAGGATCACTACAAGTCTCAGCTTCATAGGGAGACCCTGTACCAAATAGATAAATGAAAAAAAAAAAAAAGTCAAGTGAAATAAATCATATGTACAAGATTAAGTATCGCATAGTTTCTCTTCTATGAAAAACGAAGTATAAATGATTTTTTTTTGGTGGAACTGGGGATTGAATAAATGATTTAAAGAGCAAAATAAAAGACAGATACTAGGAAATAGGTAGACAGATCTTCTGCAAATGAGAAGGGGGCCAGGAGCAGGAGGGAGGGAGAGGAAAGAGGCAGGGAAGTAAGAAGAATTCAGATGTGTTATGGACATGTGCCACCTGCCCATGCTGATTCTGAGCCTCCCTTTCCTTTCTCTTTGCTGCAAAGCTGCCCCACCCCAAGGAGATCCCAGGCCTCTGGTACCTGAGTGGAGAGGACCTTCTGCTGCTGGCCAGTATAATAAAGATTCGACGTCTGTTTCATAAGCTAGAAGGATGCATGAATTTTCCCTCAAGCCAGATTTGGGAAAAATTAAAGCAGCCCACCTACCTTTCTTCACTTTCTCTAAAGCTGATGGCCCTCTGTCAGAATTCTGGTATAAAGGAAGATAAACTTACAACAATTATAGATATAGTAAATGAAAATATTTAAAAAGAATAACGATGCTTCCATTTGCTAAGAGTTGCTTTTCCTTTTTGTGTGTATGGGGGTGGAGGTTGGACTGGAAAGATTGATTTGTTTTTTGTTTTAGTGTTCCAAATGATGAGAGAATACCAGAAATTGCTGGCTACTAGATTTAGAACACATCCTAAATCCATTCACTCAGGTTGATCTAGAAGAGCAGAGCTGAGAGTTGGGGGGTGGAGGCTAAAAACCCATGAGGTATACCTGAACCCTACAGCTCCTAAACTTCTGGGACTTAGTTCTTTGTCTTTTGAGAGGAAGAGATGCAGTCTGAAGGGTCAGTCCTATTTCCCAAGTTTGGCACTGGCTTGAGTTCTTGGTTGGAAAGGTAACTAGCTGCTCATTAGGATGCAAGCAAATCAGCAAAGTGTTGGTGTTTATTGAAGAACAGATGGCCCAAAGGAGTAGGTGCTGACCAGTCCCCTGGAGAGCTGGCAAGGAAAAGCCCCGCTGGCCTTCAGGAAAGCCAGAGGGAGAAGAAGTGAGGGTAGCCACAAAGTCACCACTTAGCTGCTCTGAGTGCCACCTGAAGACTGGCAGGAAATCTCCCAGAAGTCCCACAGCATATGTCACACCATAGTGATGGAAATGAAAGAAACCACCACATACCACAATGCCCTCCTTCTCCTGAAAAAAGACTCCTCTTCCTCAGCTACCTTGCCACACGTCAGGCAGGTGCCTCTTGGTGGAGAATCACTTGAGAAGCAGCTAGCAAAGCTGCAGAAAACTATGTATTTCCCCATTTCCTCGGTTATGGCGGAGGGAGGAAGGATGTTGCTGAATCCATTCACTCAGGTTGATTTAGAAGAGCAGAGCTGAGAGTTGGGCGGGGGGGGGGGGGGGGGAGACTAAAAGCCCACGAGGTAAACCTGAACCCTGCAGCTCCTGAACTTCTGGGACTTAGTTGTCTGTCTTTTGAGAGGAAGAGATGCAGTCTGAAGGGACAGTCCTGTTTCCCAAGTTTGGCACTAATATGTAACAATAGGGATTCAACCTACCCATGGCTCATAATATAATCATTCATAATAAACAGTTTATTTTCCTAACAAGGCTGACCAGAAAGGAAAACACTAAGGTGGAAGGGTGGAGAATTCCGCGTGGCAGTGCTGCTAGGAGAAAAGAAACCTGGTTCTTGTGACTGATCCGTCAGTTACCTCTTCTCCCATCCCCCATGCCTCTTGTTAGCCTGCTTTGTAGGAATTTCATTAATGGGGACTGTTTTGTCCATTTTTTTTTTTTCATTTCCATTCTTGCTAACCTTCATTTCTATCTTTGTGAAGAAGCAATGCCCTGGATTCGTATCTTAATTAATGCTAAATGTCTTTTATTTTTTTTGCCTTAGCTTTTTCCTTCTGTCGAGTGAGCTGTTCATTTCCATTAAGTAAAATAGATGTATTAAACTGATAGATCTAATATATATCTGTATAGCTCTAAAAAAAAAAAAAAAATAGCACCTCACAACAAAACCCTAACTAAAATCTGTGTTTTTTGCTTCACTAAAAACTACTTTTAGCCGGGCGTGGTGGCGCATGCCTGTAATCCCAGCACTAGGGAGGCTGAGGCAGGAGGATTGTTGTGAGTTCGAGACCAGCCTGAGCTACAAAGTGAGCTTAAGGCCAGCCTGAACTGCACAGTGAGACCCTGTCTCAAAAAAGACAAAAAAAAAAAAAAAAATAAAAATAAAAAATAAAAAAAAAATAAATAAATAAAAACTACTTTTAGGGTGCTGCCCCTAATAGGACCCTAAATTAGCTATGAATGAAGTCTTTCAATAAGGTCTTCATTAATTGAGATTAGCAGAATAATAAGATGACATCTTTTACTAAATTGCTTCACATTTAATGCCTGGATGCTACTTTGAATTATCTTCATTTTAATAAATTATTATTTGTCACATGGGCTAAAAATATATGTTGCTTTTTAAACATTTTATTAAATATAAGAATGTTTCATGAAGAGAAAATATGGATGGCACTCAACATTTATACTAATTTAATGATTTTTTCAGGTTTGTGCTGGCACAAAAGCAATAACGTTCAGTAGAGGCTACACTTAGACATTTGAATTCTGATTTTCATTCCCCTGGGCTAGCAATGAGCAGTACATTCTTTGGAGATGCTGTGTAGCAGCAAACTGGAGCTGCAGAGTCAGCCCTATAAGCGGTAGGATCAGCAACTGAGTCTACAGTGGACAGCAGTGTTTGGGGGAATTATATTTGGTGTTTTTTCATTGTATTGTGTCGATAAAATGCCTATGTGTGTGCTCATGACCCATAAAACACTTTATTATCAAAGAGGCTTTGTGGGGGGCTGGCAAGATAGCTCAGCAGACTAAAGCACCTACTTAGGCAAGCTCAGGGACCGTCATTCGATCCCCCATGCCACATGCAGCTCCAGCCCCAGGGGCTCACTGAGCCTGCCTAAGTAGAGTCTGACCATAGTGGTGCACATCTGTATTATTACCACTGGGGAGACTGAAAGCAGAAGAATATACCACGAGTATGAATTGCATAGTGAGACCCTACAACAACCAAATACAATTAAAAAAAAAAAAGAGGCTTTGTGTTATATTTTGCCCAAGCACAGACTTATGGATGGTCCAGAGCATATTTAAATTAGGCTAGGTTGAACGCTGGTGTTTTGTTGGGTTATGTATACTAAATGTATTGTTGACTTAAAACATTTTCAACTTATGGTGGGTTTGACCAAGGAATAACCCCATTATAAACTGAGGACCATCTACATATCTGCACTATTGGTGTCACATTTCCAAGCAGTTACATTTATTCATTGTAAGCTCTTCTAACTATAAAGCTGCCATATGGTCATATTACACTGAGGAAAAACCAGATGGATTTTTCCTGAAGTAAATGTTAAATTACTAATGCACCTAAAGCTTAAAGAAGAGGAGCCAAGCATAGTGGGTCTTGTGAGGCTTCATACCCTAAGAGAATGTAAGGATGCAGCGCCCATTTAGAAGCTAAGCAGAACGCCCAGCCCAGCCAGCCCAACTCCCAAGGCCAGATAACCCAAGTCAAAAGGAGAAAAACATCACAAGAAGTCAGAAACTGAAAAAAAGGAGCCGTCACTAGGAAGCATGAATAGGAGATGAGGAGCCGTTGGCCACCTGTTTTGCCTGAGGGAGTCAGTTCTTGCATTCTCACTGAAACACCCCACAGAGATGAGAACAAGTGATGGCTCTAGATTTACAGACTATAGATTTAAAAATCTTTTTTTCTTTAATTGTCCACCTTTACCAGATTTAAGCTGGGGATGTTCCCAAGAGGTTTGGCTAGACATGTTAAAAAAGGAAAGCACGGATGCTCGTGACAAGAATTTTGAAGTTCTGCACCATGACCTAGAACCACAGATGAGATCAATACTTCTAGACTAGCTTTTAGGGGTATGTGAAGTATACACACTTCCTATAGAAACATTTTATCTCGGACAAGACTTTTTGATAGATTTATGGTGACATAAAGGAGTACAAATATAAACATGCTTCAACTTATTGGAAGTACCTCACTATTCATTGCTTCCAAACTTGAGGAAATCTATGCTCCCAACACCCAAGAGTTTTCTTATGTCATTGATGGTGCTGCAGGAAGGATACTGTAAGGCTGGAACTCATTATACTAAAGGCTTTAAAGTGGGAGTGTTGTCCTGTCACAGTCACCTCCTGGTTACCTCTCTTTCTCCAAGTTGATGCTCCTCAGGTCACCCCTAAAGTTGTTCTACCTCAGTATTCTCAGGAGACTTTCATCCACTTTTGGACCTGTGTCTTCTAGCCATCAACTCATTAGGTTCCAGGACAGAGTACCGGCTGCAGCTGCCCTGTGCCATTTCACCTCTATTGAAGGGGTCAAGAAAGCCTCACATTTGGAACAAGACATTTTGGAATGTGTGGACTGGATGATGCCTTTTGTCAGTGTAGTAAAAAGCGCTAGTCCAGTGAAGCTGAAGACTTGTAAGAAGATACCTACGGAAGACAGGCATAAAGTCCAGACACATACAAATAATTTGGCCATGCTGGGCGGAGTCATTTATGTAGACACCTTTAGGAAAGGAGACAGCTGTCACTAATTTGCTACACAGGTATTATGACATCACCAAAAAGCACAGAAAAGCCACCAGGAAAACACTAAGCAAATAAGTTGGAACTGAGCAATATTAGCTTGAATCTGAAGTTTTGCAAGAAAACACCTTTGATTATCATGGCCAATTCACACATTACACTGCTATTCTTTGATCTGAAAAACACTTAAGCTTGGCATTAAAGAAGAAGCATACTTCCTGTATTAGCTGTTAAAGAAGCAGCAGGACATATTTACAACAGTAACTTCATTTCCAGGGTTATGGGACAGAAGCCAACCACAATTTATACCATGGCAATTTTTTTTAGATGCAGTGTTACCATAATTGTCTTGATAAATGGGACTTTTGTCGCTGACTTTTTAGACTAGGTAAGTGTTGTCTTACACAGTATGTTAAGTAATGCAGTACTTTGAATCTAGCTTTTAGAGTCTTAAAATTCCTACACCTTGACTAGTGCAATTTGGTTTTTGAAAATAAAATTTAAATTTGTCTACAAAATTTAGGTTTGGAATAAGGTGACTAACTTTTCTAAAGCTGTTCTAGGAAGCTATTATAAAACTTCCTCTTTATAAGTGGTAAAATTAGTTGTTAGCTAGTTTGACTTAACCATATTTTTAATCAGCAAGGCATCCATGAATATGATGTTTAAACTGCCCTAAAAGCAGGGTACCAAAGAAACTGTACCAAGACAAGTGTGCTGTGGCTCCTGCTCGGGGTATGAGGCATGGGTTTATGAGGCATGGGTTGCTTTATCATAATCTCTTTGGTATATCTCAATTTGGGTGAAAAACTTAAGGGCCTTTTCCAACTATTGATATGAGAAAGTCACTTTATTACTCTAAGATATCCCTGTGGATTTCTTTTTTTTTTTAAA